>PJEM01011429.1:0-54281 GCA_004023845.1 Helogale parvula
AAAAAAAAAAAAAAAAAAAAAGATTAAAAAGTCATATTAAGCGGCATCCGGGGCATCCGGTGGCTCAGTTGGTTAAGCATCCAGCTCTTGATTTCGAATCAGGTCATGATCTCACAGTTCATGAGATCAAGCCTGGCATCAGGCCCTGTACTAGTAGTGCAGTCCGCTTGGGATTCCCTCTCTCCCTCTCTCACTGCCCCTCCCCAGCTCACTTTCTCTCTTTCTCTCTCTCTCTCTCTCTTTCAAAACAAATAAACGTTTTTTTAAAAAATCATATTAGAGGCACCTGGGTGGCTCAGTTGGTTAAGCAGCTGACTTCAGCTCAGGTCATGATCTCACAGTTCGTGGGTTCGAGCCCTGCATCGGGCTCTGTGCTGACAGCTCAGAGCCTGGAGCCTGCTTCTGATTCTGTGTCTCCCTCTCTCTCTGACCATCCCCCACTCATGCTCTGTCTCTCTCTCTCTCTCAAAAATAAATAAATGTTTTAAAAATTTTTTAATAAAATAATTTAAAAGTCATATTAAAAACAGGCAAGATCTGAATAGATATTTTTCCAAAGACAACCTACAGACAGCCAACAGGCACACGATGCTTAACATCAGAATCATCAGGGAAATGCAAATCAAAACAACAATGCGATATCACCTCACACCTGTTAAAATGACAATTCTCAAAAAGACTAGAAATAACAAAAAGTCAGTGAAGATATAGAAAAAAAGAGTACGTTAATGCCCTGTTGATCAGAATGTAAACTGGTATAGCCTTTGTGGAAAACAATGTGGAGGTTCCCTGAAAATTAAAAAATAGGACTATCACGGACATCTGGGAGGCTCAGTCGGTTAAGAATCCAACTCTTTTGATTTCAGCTCAGGTCATGATCTCACGGTTTGTGGGTTTGAGCCCCAGGTCGGGCTCTGCACTCACAGCACAGAGCCTGCTTGGGATTCTCTGTCTCCCTCTCCCTCTCTCTCAAAAATAAATAAAATAAACATTAAAATACAGGATTATCATATGATCCAGCAATTTCACTTCTGGGTAGTTATTCAAAGAAAACGGAAACATTCATTTGAAGATATCTACACCCTCATGTTCAATGCAACATTTTTACAAGAGCCAAATACAAAAGTGGCCAAAGTGTTCATCGAGATAAATGGATAAAGAAAATGACATGTGTATCGATCTATACACACACACAGTGGAATATTAAAAAGTTCAGCCATTAAAAATTAAAAATCTTGCCATTGCTGACAATATGGATGGACCTTGAGGGCATTATGGTAACTGAAATAAATCAGACAAAGGTAATTTCTGTATGATCGCACTTCTATGTAGAATCTAAACAAAACAAACAAAGCCAAGCTCACAGACAGAGAAGAGACTGATGGGATGTAGATGAAATGTGTGAACTGTTTTGAGTTTTTTATAGCTTAAATAAACTGAATAAACCAACAAATGGAAAAAGAACAAGGTAGGAGGATCTACTCTACCAGTTTATTACAAAGTTTATTATAAAACTTCACTCTAATATAGTATGGTATTAGCCTAAAACCTCCTACAAACCAAATGGTAATGGAAAGACAAAACATCTTAATTTTATATAGCTATTGATACAAAATATAGAAATACAGGAGCATAAAATATAGTATTTTACTGAATGTCACCTTTGGGAAAAATATAAAATTATATTACATTACATTACAATGACAAATTGCAATCCTGGTTAAAAAAAAAAAATCACCAATAAGGAGTGTATGGGTAGCTCAGTCAGTTAAGCATCCAACTCTGGATTTCAGCTTAGGTTATGATCTCATGGTTTGTGAGTTCGAGCCTGGCATCAGGCTCTGCACTGGCAGTGTGGAGCCTGCTTGGGATTTTCTCTCCCTCTCTGCCCCTCCTCAGCTCGCTCGCTCTCTAAATAAACTTTAAAAAATCATTAATAAGTTCTGATGTATTATTTGCTTGTTTTTTCCTATTCACATAGGGCACAGGACCAGCCTCATCTGCAGAAGAACAGGTACCGTTTCTCGGGCGCGCACTCTGCCCCTTGTGCAGCCAAGCCTCATTTAATGCCGAAGGACACTTACAGCCGGAGACATTGAAACACAGGCTGGCGAAGCGATTTTCCCACAGCCACTCGCAAACCCTGTGATGGATCAGGGATTGGAACTGGCATCTGCCTAATTTTAAATAGATGACATCAGAATAGGGGGTGGGAGAAAATGGTCATCTCAAACCACGTACACTTGGGCTCACAAAGAACATTTCTCCGTCATTAAATATTCACTGAAAATATGAGCTCTTGTACTGTCATAGTTTTCTAAGCTACAGTGTATTTAGCTCATCCTATACTGATGGATCCTTGTTTTCCACTTTCTACTAGTATTCACTAGGCGGAAAACAAACCAAATGTAGTGGTTAAGGGATCACTTCAAAGTCCAGACCTTACTCCGCTGTCCTCGCTCTGGGATCCTGGATCAGCACGCCAACGCCAAGCATCACCTTCTCTGTGTGTGGCATCGCTGCCTACCTACTTCACTTCGTGAGGTTCAGCACGTGAGGCACCAGCACTGTCGGGAACAGGAGGAGTTCTCTCTGAACACAGATGCCAGCTATCTGTACTTTCACTGCTGTTTTACATCATGTATTCGTGGACATTCTTATCGATAACTATCTGTGCCTGTCTTTTACTCTTTTCTTCGTATTTATTCCTAGAGGTGGAATCAAAGGTTACTTAAGGTTTAATACATAGTGATAGTTTGCATGTCACAAAAGATGTACTAATTTATGAACGAATACATTTCACTAGACTCTCAACAAGTGCTATCTAAAAAAATCCCGAGCACCTGGGTGGCTCAGTTGGCTAAGTGTCCGACTCTTGATCTCAGCCAGGGTCATGATCTCACGAGTTCAAGCCACACATTGGGCTCTGCACTGACAGCACGGAGCCTGCTTGGAATTCTCTCTCCCTCCCTGTCCCCCCCCCCTCAAAAATAAACAAACATTTAAAAAAATGCTACCAACGTTATCTTTTTATTATATTAATGGAATTGTCTTGAATACTACTTAGGGTTAGTCTTTTTCATGAATATTGTCAGGAATGCCCTCTTCATGCCCTTTGTCCATTTTCCCTTTGGGCAACCCTACTTTAGAAGTTCAAGATAACTAGTGAAGTCTGTCCTTAAAAGCTGACCATTTTGTTTACTTTGTAAACAGTTGGGATAAGCTGGATTTACGACTCCAAGCAGATGGAAAAAATGCTCACACAGAGAGGGATGCATTTTGAGGGTGTGAGGTGTCCCAGAGGCATCCGCCTCCTCAAAAACCCACGGTTAGTCTCCTTCGCTGCCTGGGCTCTCTTCCCATGAACCACTCTACGGCACAGAGTCCTAAGTGACAACACATGTTCAAGATGGTAATACAGCTGTGCCAAGAAAGTCACAGAACATTTGAAACTCAGACCACTGTTTAGTCTGGCAGCTCTCGTGCTCTTTAATTATATCACAAAGGCCCCGTCTGTACAGCAAACACTGTAATATATTCTGGCCAATAACTGTTGTCACATAACAATCAGAAGACTTGATAAGGAGGAGGATCTGGGGGTGAGACGCGAGAAGTAAATTGGGAGTCTGTGCTTGGGCCTCATGTTACATTCCATCTGGATGGTCTTCGCTTTGTTCTGTGGAGTTGACGGTGACAGGTGTACACACTATATTCACCGAGAATGCACGACTTTATCAAGAATAGAAAAACAACAACAAAAGTGAGCCTGTAGTAAGAGCCCTGTATTATTTCTGAAATGGTAAGTTACCTCGGTAAGTCACCAAAAGAGTAAAAACATTAAAACGCAACTCTGATGCGAAAATCTGCCAAATATTCCCAAGGGATTTATTCCTCCCGACTTTAGAAGGTACAGTGATCATACCGAGAGACTTTGTTGAGCTATTATTTCTACACTGACGGTTTTTCTGGCTGTAAAAACCAAATAATAAGGGCTTGCAAATTAACTGTATGATTCATAAAGAGACCCAATAACCATATAAACAGGAAATATAAGGTCACTGTAGAAATGCTTTACAGCAAGACGGTGCTCTATTCCCCTTTGCCACTGTTTCCAATGCTGCACATTTTCACACCATCACAAGCAAAATAAATTTGTTTTACAAGTACAAAATAGCCAGAAGGCATTGAGAAGTTAAAAATCAAAGAAGCCAATAGGGAAAGTTGGAAACTCCTACCAAGCAAAGAAAAATAAGTATCTATCAATCAAAATAAACATATCTGGGCCACCTGGGTGGCTCAGTCGGTTAAACCTCCGACTTTGGCTCAGGTCATAATCTTATGTTTGTGGGTTTGAGCCCCACTTCGGGCTCTGTGCTGACAGGTAGCTCAGAGCCTGAAGCCTGCTTCGGATTCTGTGTCTCCTTCTCTCTCTGCCCCTCCCCGCTCATGCTCTCTCTGCCTCAAAAATAAATTTAAAAAAACATATCTGACATTAATATTCTAGTCCACGGCAACTGGTTCAACTGTCATCTCTACACATTCCTTAATGAACCAATAAAATAAAGAGTTAATCTCATGTGAAACAGACAAGTAATTTAAAGAATATTCCTTTTAAGCCCTGAAGATAATGAGGCCTGTGATGGCTGGATGGAGAGTGGAAACGTGTTTATCGTGGTAGAAAATCAGGTCGATGCTTTGACACCGCACCCAATGTGTACATGACAATCCAGCGTCGCACTGAAGGGTATCCGTGTCGGAAAGCTGGCAAGGGACGGGCGTGCCCAGGGCCACCGCAGTAGCCGTCTACTCACAGCCACTGCCTCTCCTGCCCTGCGCTGTCACGCCTACTGGCCACAGCCCACCTTGAGCTTTCGCCTCCCCACGGAATTAGCTGCCAAAGCCCACGGTGCACTCAGACACACAAAACTGTTCACCCGAAGCCCACGGAAAGGTTGCTCTCTACAACTCGGTCGTTCCTCTTCGAATTCCTACTCAGGAAGAGTCCGCCACTGATCCAAGCCCAGAGCCCAACCGCCCAGGTTGGTAATCTCGCCCTGGGATCTCCATTCCACTCTGCCAGCCCAGGGGGGACCCCTGCACGCAGGGAATGATGGTACTTGAGTCCCGGGATTCTCGCAGTGCTTCCCGTCACCTCCACAATGGCCACGGAGTCGGCAGGACGGTCTCTGGCTCTGTCCAGGGGTGCAACAAGCCGAGGGCCGCTGACGGGGAGGAACTGGGAGAAGATAATCCGGGATGTGCGGGCCGCCGGCCCTGCCCACTCCTCCAGGCTCGGCCACGCTTCGCTGGGAAACACACGGAGACTCACAGCCCCGAAGTCTGCCCCCAAGTGCCTAAGTCTGAGCAAATAATGAGCCGATGATAAAATAAGGCCCAGGGCACAGAACACCTGAGATCTGATGCACGTTCTAGGTATCCATGCAGCACGGAACCTGGATGACACTTTCGGCAGGAGTCCAGGGAGAATGTGTACGAATGTCCCAACAACATAGTCAACCCTCAATGCGTTAAAAAAAAAATCCCTGCCCCTGAAGCCAGGCTATAAGCCACCTCTCTAAGAAGGGCTCCAGAGAGGACCGAGGTCCCCAAACAGGTGAGTCCCTCTGTCCTGAGGGGCTAAAACGACACAAAAATTCTGAACACGCTTAAATAGTTTATTAAGAAAAATGTATAACACGTTTTTTTTCCACAGGGAAAGTAATTATTACTCAATATTTTAAAAGCAAGAGTAGAGAGAGGACTCACAGAAATAATGATCACCACAAAACCTTTTTCCCGTGGCCACAGTCCCATTCTTAGGATCTGTCCTAAAGCAGGACAAAGGACAGTAACAAACCACAACAGCCCCAGATGAAAGTACGTCAAGTCTTCAGTACGGTGTTTGCATTGGTTTCACTGATACTCTCAAAATGGGAACATATAATACAGTTTCCAGTTATACAGACAGAAATCCAACGTCTTGACCTCACAGTTTCTTGGCCTCATCGCTTCCGAACAGTCTTCTTATCCCGCCCCCACACACCCCATTTCTAGAGGTTTGGGGGACCACTAATGGCAAGTACCTCAAAAGTCTCTCTCGCGAGCGTCCCAAGGGCAGACGGCCACTTCCTAACTTCCCGCTCAGTGAGCCCTCCACGTGTGCAGGAGTTCCAGTACGTCTCCCGTCGGGGATTCACAGGGGACACCCCCCAGGGGCAAGGATGACCATGGGGCAAGCCACTACTTACCCTCTAGCTTCATCATTTTTACCCTTCTCCCGAGATCCAGAGTCCGGCAACTTCTCCAGGAAAGGGCCAGAAGTACTTGCGGCTTTGCAGGCCACACGGGCGCTTTCAAAGCTACTCAGCTGTGCCACTGTAGCGCAGAAGCGGCCACAGACAATAAGCAAGGCCAAGTGGCTGCCTTCCGATATCATATTTACAAAAGCAGGCGGGCTGGATTTGGCCCATAAACTGTAGTTACCCAGCCTCTGCACTAGATCACTCTCGTCAGCACAGGAAGGTGTCTAGAAGATTGCTCATCGTAAAAAGATGAAGTTCCTTAAAAACAAGAAGTGCCTGGGACCCCATATCTCCTTCCAGCTCCCCAGTTTTCAGTCCCCTTTATAGCAAAACTCTCTCCAGAACTAGTGAGGCTCCCCGTCCTCGCCCTCATCCCTCCTTGATGAACTCCACCAGGCTGCTGCCCTCACACCACTGAAAACGACCCCGAAGAAGGTACTCCTGTCGCCTCTAAAAAGGTCCCTTCTCCATCCTCATCTGACTGGCACTCCGGAGCACCGGACACCAGGCGTCTTCCCTTCCTCTGAAAGTCTCTGGAAGTCAGAGGCCGGCTTCTCTGCTCAGGAAGGCAACATTAACCCAGCCAGTCAACTCCCTTCCCTGGGAAGGGAAGCTCTGAGCACTGTCTCGAAAACAGCGTGCCCCAACCCATCACCCCCGTTCCCCAACCCTGCTTTCTGTTCTTAGGACACTTACACCACTGGCTGAAGTTGTGATTTTTTAATCGATCTCCTTGTTTATGGTGTATGATCCCCATGGAATCGGGAGCTTCATGAAAACCAGGACCGTATCTGTTCTACCTCAGTGAACACAAGTATTTGTGAGATGACTCAAGGAATGAATAAATATTAAATTTCATGCAGACAGAAAAACATCAAAACTTATTCTCCCCTGAACTTCCCTAATTTTATGGTGAAAGTAAACCACAAAACTTCAGGGGCGCCTGGGTGGGTGGCTCAGTCGGGGGAGCATCTGATTCTTGGTTTCAGCTCAGGTCATGATCTCACACTGCGAGGGATCGAGCCCCGTGTCAGGCTTCATGCTGACAGGACCAAGCCTGCCTGGGATTCTTTCTCCCTGTCTCTCTCTGCCCCTCTTCTCACTCGCTCTCTTCAAATAAATAAACTTAAAAACAAAAAAAAAAAACACTGCAAAACTTTAAGAGGTTCTGTGGAGAACCATCCAAAAAGAAGCAAATGAATTTCCCTGTGGGCAAGTAAGGAAAAATCCAGGGGAAAATGTTAGGTATTGTTTTGTTAAAGATGATGATATCTCTGAACATCTGTTTAAATACAGAAGGAAGGAACTGAGAATTACTGTTCATTGTAGCCCCCAGAATACCAGGGGCCGCCGAGACTAAACACTTCAGCTGAATGCTGCGCTCGGACACGACAGGCCCCGGTGGCTCGATCCCGGGCGCCCCGCGGCCTCCCCGTCGGGAAAGCGGTCACTGGGCCCACACCAGTCAGAGAGGAAAGCCAAAATGAAGAAGTGTCCAGCATACGGGCTGTCGGGAGAACATGCAAAAGATTGTGTTGTTTCTAACAAAAGAGCTGAGCTGTCTCGGTGGACCCAAGGGAACCCACGCAATAAGGATCAGCATGAAATATTTAGCGACTCGCCATGAGCTCAGGAGAAAGCTCCGTGGTAGGAAGCAAGAGAAGGGAAGAAACAAGCAGGCGTGCACACTTCCACCTGCAGCAGACGAAAATCATGCAAGAGTTTTTTTTCTTCTTTCCGAAAACATAAGGTCAGAACAGATTGTGATTACTGTTGATTTTCCTCACACCTCGTGAAGGAAAAGAGAACACCTTGGGTCAGTTCCTAAGGTCTGAGGCTGGTGTCCTTCCATAATTCTATCAGAAACAGAATGCTGGGCTGGAGTGAGAGAAAGAATTTAGTAGTGACTCCATGAGGGCTAATATAAAGACATCTGTCCCTACAGGGGACACAGTGATGAAGTAGAGCATGACTCGCACACTAAGGAGGGCTTCGTCCCGGGGACTATGGGTTAGGTCCTCAGCACCGGAGGGTCCCGAACCGAGGAGAAAGAGGAAAGGAAGAGGTGCAACGGAACCAGGATCACATTATAACCAGCGTGTGCCCGGGAGCTGCACGGTCACAAAAATCAAAGACGGTGCCAGAGCCAGTGCCCGTGGCAGAGGGAAACTCAGGAGAATCAGGCATCTGCTGTCAGCAGACCCCCACAGCAGTGAGGACGGCGGCGTGGAGGAACGGGACCACGCTTGCCAGTAAACGGGATACAATGACACTTAACCCGACAGGACCCCAAATTCCACTGTGATACCCGCTTGGGTTTGTTTTTAAAAGTGGCCCTGCTGGGAGTACAAAGAGCCAGGGACCAAGAAGTCTGATCCAAAACCCGATCTTCTTCTTCAACCTGACTTGGGCTTTGGCGCCTACAAAGTCCCTCTGAGACCTCATTTCCGTCCTGTGCAAAATGTGGGTATTAGCCCAGTATACTAATCATGTCTTTTTACTCGGTATTTTTATTTCTATAACATCTTGAGGCCTCACCAACTCCAGAGAAAACGCCTCCCCCAGGGTCAACTAGTTCTCAGAGAGCAAAACCACTCTCCGCCAGGCGTGCGTGTCCTACGCCCACCAGCCAATCCAGAGCCACAGCCCCGACCGCCTCCTTGAAGGCGCTCTTCCACTCTGGGCCAAGCCGCCCCAGAGGCTGGAACCGGGCCAGGCACCCCCCCCCCCCGACGGCCCAGGGAAATTATTCCACCTAGTCAATCCCAAACCTGCTCGCCAGCTTCCTCGTCTGTAACCCACAATAAGGGCTTGTTTCTGTGTTTGCTTCTCACTTCCTCTGTCCCGACCGACCCTGTTGTGTCCAGATGGGGCCGCCCTCAGCACGGTGCCCCCACCTTCTTTTCAAGGGTGCTTTTCTCCTGATCAGTGGACTTCACCACGCTTGAAGAAGAAGAAAAAAAATCTACATTTTAAAACACCCAAATCCGGGCGCCTGGGTGATTCAGTCGGTTGGGCCTCCTACTTCAGCTCAGGTCATGATCTCAGGTTGGTGGGTTGGAGCCCCGCGTCGGGCTCTGTGTTGACAACTCAGAGCCTGGAGCCTGCTTCGGATTCTGTGTCTCCCTCTCTCTCTGCCCCTTCCCCTCTCATGCTCTGTCTCTCTCTCTGTCTCAAAAATAAATAAAACAGTAAAAAAAAAAAAACCCACCCAGAATATCTCCAAATTCCCATAACAGCCCTGAAATTCTAGTATTTCTATATTCACTTGAATAAAGACCAAAAAAAAAAAAAAAAAGTTTTATTCCTTAGATCAAGGGTCAGGAAATACTGTGTGAAAAGGGCTAGAAAGTAAGTCTCCCAGGCTTTGCCAGACACTAGGTCTCCGTCTCATATGCACCTGAGTTTGTAAGTTTGACAAATCTTTACTAATGTCAACACCACCCTTACCTCACAGGCACGCAAAAAACAGGCTGCAAGCTGATTGGCCCTGGGGACCACGGCCGGCCACCTCTGCGTTAGATGACAAGGGTAAGTCAACTGACCTAAGGACGTGTTGTGAGACACAAGGAGCGGTATCGAATCCCCACGCAGACTGAACAGGCTCTGCAATACACAA
This sequence comes from Helogale parvula, assembly GCA_004023845.1. Classification (NCBI taxonomy): domain Eukaryota; kingdom Metazoa; phylum Chordata; class Mammalia; order Carnivora; family Herpestidae; genus Helogale; species Helogale parvula. The sequence continues at coordinate 9,922 of PJEM01011429.1, forward strand.
CGGGGGAAGCGCTCCCTGCAGAAGTGCACAGTCAACTCCACGGGGTTTCCTTCACTGGAAATGTCACACCAAACAAGGCACCTGAAACCACCCACTCCAGACCGCAAGGTGCTCTTCTAATGTCAGTCCTGAAAGACCCTTAACCACTAGCAGGGGGAAGAAAAAGCACTTTCCTGGAAAACATAACATGCCGAACTTTCCAAGAGCAAAACAACATGTTACGCTTCTAACTGTTAAAAACACAATCTCAGTGGAAGTACACAAAACACCCCACCGAAGCTGATCCCTGGGACAGACTTAATTTCTGAATTCTCTTACTAAATGCTCATATTTAAGTACCAGTAATACACATGCTGAACAAGTGTGCCGCACGAGAATCCCAAATCAAGGCAGAGAGAATGGAAGACAAAAAATAAATAAATAAAAGGTTTTGATTCAAGAAACTGATGAAAGGAGCAAACTCAAAATCGCTCAGTACTTTAAACCTTCTCTGCTTGCTTTAACCCCTGAAATGACTACTTTTAGTGAGAAGTGTTGATGTGTCAAGTTGAACAAGTGGCTGGGAACACGAGAACATGGGCTATGTCCACAAAAGAGGCAAGAGACCGTGAAAATGGACGCTCGCAGGCTCGGAGCCCGTCGGAGAAACCTTGGGTTTCAGTGTGCGAGTGCTAGGGAAGAACACAGGGAACGCCACAGAAGAGGGACCTCCGGATGCAAACGGGAGCCACATAGACGCAGGGATGGACTTCCTTCTCAGGATCAGGCGTTCTGCCATCCGTAGGCAACTTGAGAAGCAGCAAATTATTTCTGGAGAATTCAATTCATTATGAGGTTAACAATACAGTTTTACTGTATGACATCGCTATCTCACTTGCTAATACTTCATCAGAGGAAATACAGAGCTGTGTAAATTCGGCTATTTGATGGGGCAAAACACCTAATTGGCTTATTTAACAACAGGGAGACCTCTCAAACATCTCCGACACTTCTGACGATGTGAGCTGTTAGTTTTACCAGGCTATAAAATTTAAATGACGATATATCAGAATATGGAAAAAAAATGTTAAGAATATAAATTAGGAGCACCTGGGTGTCTCTGCCGTTGAGCATTCAATTCTTGAATCTCATTCAGGTCATGATCTCACAGTTAGTGGGTCAGAGCCCCACGTCAGCCTCTGTGCTGGCAACATGGAGCCCACTCGGGATCCTCTCTCTCTGCTCTTCTCCCTCTCTCTCTCTCTCTCTCTCTCTCAAATACATAAACTTAAAAATAAAGAATATGAATTAAAAGGCACACACATACGGAAGCCACCTTGCTCCAGGGACATCCGCCATGGCTTCCAGAGTGCCGTTATGCAGTGTCAAACTAACAAGACTGTCCTAGCCAGTTTCTGTCATCAAAAAACTCTTTCTTCCTAGTCTTTGTAGGGTGTTGGAGCTCTGGTTTCAGCTGGTATCACCAAACACTTCTTTCTACTGTCAAAGGGGATTCTTTTCCTTTTTCTTTAAGGACTACTTCCTTCGCTGTACCTGCCTGTGATCGTATGAAAGGAGGAGGAGGAAGGAGGAGTGGGAGAGGGAGCGGGAAGAGGGAACTCTTACACAGCATTTCCTGTGGACCAGATGCTAATACTACCCCCATTTTCCAGAAGAGGGAACTTCGGTACAAACAGGGTAAGAAATTTGGCCAAAAATCATACAACTACTTGGGTTAAATTCCTTTAGGAGCTCCCATAGTCTTCTGGACATGAGTGTACCTTGGAAATCCTAACACTGCTTTACAAAAGACTCTTGATAAATGTCTCCTCCATTAAATCCTTAGCACCTTGAAGGTGAGAACTTCACCGGTCTCTTGTCTTCACGTCACTCAGTAGTTGCTGATTCGATTTTAATGAATGAATGAACAAACGAATGAACAAATGAACCAAAAACCAGCGAGGGAAGCCTGGTGACTGTAAAGACAGAAGTATTTTTCACTGAAGGCTATACCGTGGACTCACCCTGAATCTCATTTAAGAGATCACAAAGGTTTCATTCCTCTAAAGGCATTTTTGTGAATCTTGCCATAAAACAAACAGCTCTAACATTTTTTGAGCAAACTAAAATGACAGTTCTTAGATACGGAGCATAAACAACTTTTTGCAATTCAGGAAAAGAGCTCAATATTTCTCCAAAGGAACTCAAGAACTCAAGAAGTTAAAATTCAATTTGTTTGCTAAGGAAGACTTGCTGCAAGCTAATTAGCTCCTAATGCCAACAAGCTCCTGGGGATACAGCTCACCTTGGAGCGACGGTTTTGTGTGACGGACTGTAACACTAAGGAGAGAGAGAACAGCAGAGCCCAGGGCAGTTAACAGAGTCCTTCTGACAGCAAAACGGGACCAACGTGGTAAACAATTTACCTTTCTTCTATAAACCCAAGAACAAACTAGATTTATAGGACAGTGGAATTTAAAAAAAAATCCGGTCAGGTACAATGCAGCTTGGATGGTGCCCTTGTCCCTTATTTGAAGAACAATAAACTCTCAATTGCACCGTGACTAAGTCTTTGAAGACGTCTTTATCCAATACAAAATGAGAACAAACAGAATAGAAGAATGTTGTACTTGACATAGGATGAGTTAATGTTCCAATGGTTATTATTTGGAACTCTAAAATTTTAATGCACTTGACCCTTAAACAACACGGGGTTTGAACTGCATAGACCTGCTTAGATATGGCTTTCTTTTAAATATAAATAGAGTAGGGCACTATAATTGTAGTTTCTTCTCCTTATGATTTTCTTAACATTTCCTTTTCTCTAGCTTCCTTTATGTATGCATATAATACGTGTAATTCACAAAATGCGTGTTCATTGACTGTTTATGTTTCTCAGTCAGGCCTCTGGGTCAATACTATGACATGAGTACTTAAGTTTGAGGGAGTCAAAAGTCATACAGGGTTCTGACTGTGCCCCTAACCCTGCACAGTTCAAGGGTTGATTGTATATACAAGCTAAGTTGACTCCACTTCAAAGAACATGATGCAGATGGAGCCAATAAATAAATTTATAATTAATGGCTCATGTTTATTTGTTATTACTATAAATCTATCTGCAAATAAAAATTAAGGCATTCTAGAGGTGTCTGGGTAGCTCAGTCGATTAAGTGTCCAATTTTGCCTCAGGTCATGATCTCACATATTGGGAGTTGGAGCCCCGCATCGGACTTTGTGCTGACAGCTCAGAGCCTGGAGCCTGCTTCAGATTCTGTGTCTCCCTCTCTCTCTTCCCCTCTCTCCCTCATAGTCTGTCTGTCAAAAATAAACAAACATTTTAAAAAGGTTTTTTTAAATGAAGGCATTTTAGGGGCACCTGGGTGGTTCAGTCGGTTGAGTGTCTGACTTCAGCTCAGGTCATGATCTCATGGTTCGTGAGTTCATGTCCAGTGCTGGGCTCACTGCCGTCCGCTCAGAGCCCACTTAGGATTCCCTGGCCCCTCTCTTATCCTGCCCCACCCCTGTCTGCACTCTCTCTCTCAAAAAATAAATAAATAAGCATTAAAAAATTAAGGCATTCTACTCTTGATACACAATGACAATCAGCATTTTCCCTAAAAATCACTGCTACCTAGTGACTAGCGGCGGTCTCCTGGGTTAGAGAGCTACCATTTCCGACGCTGGCCACAGTGAAGTTAGGGCGACACGTTTCAGGGTTAGGCCTGACTGTGTTTTAGTTACCGGACGTGCAACGAAACATAAAACGTTCACAAAAACAGATTACACCACACACAAAATCAAGTAAAAAAAGCAACAACAAATATATGATCGGATCGCAGTGTAATAAAACTAGAAATTAGTAACAAAGAGGTGACACTCACCTATCACAACGGCAAAGGTCAAGCACAGATATAGGCTCATGGGTCAGGTCTGGCCCAGGTAGATACTCGTATGCTGCTGGTGGAGAGAAAACTAACACGGTCTAGACTGGGGGCAACTGGGCAAAACTGTTCAAACCACAAAGGCTTAGAGCCGCACTTGCCAAGCCTGTGTGCACATTCACCTGCAGAGAGTCGACCAAAAGTGACGTCTGTGTCCAGCCCGGACACTCTGAGTCAGGTGGCCCGGGGTGTGGCCAGGCTTCGGATTTTTTTCAAAGGTTCCCCAGATGACGCTAATGTACAGACAAGTTTGGGAACTGCTGGCTATGGACCTTTCGATGAAGTCATTCCGCTTTCCATGATTTATCCTACATATATATACTCACATATATATACTCACACATGTGATGGATGGCCTATGAGATTAGCTGTAGCTTTGTTTTATAATTCCGAAAGATGAACAAAACATAAATGTCACCAAAAGGAAATGTGTAAATAAATACGGAGTATTCATAAAATGCAATACTTATGTATCTGTTAAAAGGAAGGACAGATGGTATGTGACTTATATCCCAATAAAGCTGTTTTATTTATTTTCAAAAACGAGTGCAGAATGCTGCATACCGTGTACAACCATCTATGTGAAAAACCACACACACACACACACTGAGAAGAATGGCTTCCTCCTGGGGTGAAAATATGCTTTTCTCTGTATTCGCTTTCAAATACTGAAATTTGTAATGGGCTATGTATTAACTCTAAAAAATAAATTTTAAAAATTAAAATGAAATATAAAATCAATCTGGTCATATCAATCTGCGAGCACACAAAATGTGCATAAGGTAACATTCGAAGGGCCATGAGAGAACATTCTAGAGTGATGGAAATACTCTATCTTGATGGAGGTGGTGATTGCACAATTGTACGTGTTTCTCAAAACTCAGAAAACTGTAGACCTAAAATAAGCAAGTTATATCGCATGTAAATTATCCCTCAGTAAGCGTGACTTAAAACAATTTTTAAAGCTTATATGGCAACCAGGCACCTGGGTAGCTCAGTCGGTTAAGCATCCTGCTCAGGTCGTGATCTCCTGGTTCACGAGTTCGAGCCCCACGCCGGGCTCTGTGCTGACAGCTCAGAGCCTGGAGCCTGCTTCGGATTCTGTCTCCCTCTCTCTCTGCCCCTCCCCTGCTTGTATGCTGGCTCGCTCTCTCTCTCTCTCTCTCTCTCTCAAAAATCAATTAAAAAAAAAAACATTTAAAAAACTTTTTTAAAACGCTTCTACAACAACCAAACCCCTGCACAATGCCCGCAGGAATGCAGATCAGTGCGGCAAACCAGCCTGCTACTCAGCAGCGCGTACTTGACCGGGGCGGGCGCGAGCTGTGCAGCCCAGTGATTCCACTCCCGCAGGAGGCCTGGTGCAGACACACGCATGGAGCCCCCGAGGATCACGCAAAGGACAGCTCACTGGCCACACTATTTGTGACAGAAAAAAAAAAAAAGGCAAGTTGTTCAAAGTAAAATGCAGGCTCTGGTGTGTCTGCAACGCAAAGCCAGGCAGGGGCTGAAGGAGGAGCGTGAGGAGTGACTGCCCAGACCAACTGATGGCCAAGGGCATGCGCGGAACATACAAATGCCCCACCACAAACAGAGGTACTCGGATGCAGCAACGGAGATTAAAATTACACTGAGCTAATCTATCTCATCGGGCTGGACAGGTTCCAGAGTTTAACGACACAGACTGATGGCAAAGCAACAGGAAAGGGGCATCCTCAAACACGTCCTGGGGCTGCACGACGGGAAGATCCCCACGGAGGGCAATGTGGCCGTGTCGCTTAAAAAAGCTTCCAAATGGGTTTATCCTTTGAAACCTAAATGCCATTTCTAGGAATGTGTCCCATAACGACGTACGAGCATGCGTACAAACCAACATGTAGAAGATTATTGTTTGCAGCATCGCAAGACTGGAGCTCAAGTCTATCCATCAGACGCCCGTTGGATTATGATCTATCCACACAAAGGAAGGTACCGTAACTGTAAAACTTAACACGGAAGCTCTCTATGTATGGCTACAGAAACAAATATTGGGGATATACTATTAGGTGAAAAAAGGAAGGGGCAGAAAAACATACATAATATAATAATAATAATAACATACATAATAATGTGTGTAAAAGGGAGAAATGGGAAAATACAGATTCACATTAGCTTGCATCTGGATACGAAATAAATAAAAGCAGTTAACCATCCGCGGTAACGGGGAGGTGAAGGAGATCAGAACGGGCAGAGGAAGGGGCGGGACTTCTCAGTGTCTACCTTGGAATATATGTGTTTTTATTTTTTTCATGTTTATTTATTTGGAAAGACAGAGAGAAAAAGCACACACAGGGGAGGGGCAGGGAGGGAGGAGGGAGCGAGACTCTCAAGCAGCCCTCCCTCCCCTCCCACTGCCAGCACAGACCCCAAAGCGCCACCCAGGTACCCCTACACTTTTTTAAGACTCCAGTTAGGGAAATAAAAACAAACTCTCAAGTCTAATTACCTATAACTTTTCTTTCCATCTCCTTGCCTTCCAGGTGTGTGAGTGGACTTTGCCAGTTGCACACGGAATAGTGAATCCAGAAAGAGACCTTACATACAGCAAAAGTGGTTATTTAAATGGGTGCTGGAGCGTCCTAAGGGTCTCAGTTAACAAAATTATCTGGCTATCTTTGTATTCAAATTTATCTTGCCCATTTAAGCTGTCACACTGTATTACATATTATGGTTATATGAGAATTTAAAGATTATTTTGCTCATTTTTTAAAGGTTTAATATTTATTTATTTTTGAGAGACAGAGCCTGAGTGGGGGAGGGGCAGAGAGAGAGGGAGACACAGGATCTGAAGCAGATCCAGGCTCTACGCTGTTAGAGAGACTGAGGAACCGAGGCGCCTCTATTTTTTCTCATATTAAAAATTATTTGCCTAGGTGGAAATTTTTGCACATATAGGAGCTTTTCTCTACGAGAAATACTTTGAAGTAGAACCAAAGGCTCTGTAGCTGTTACAATTTAAGTAAATACAGGAAATGAGTATGAAGAGGTACACAGTGACTGTGAAATCATATCCCACCTCAGCCACCATCTGGGGCAATGACATCATCAAGAGTATGAATAAATACTAATGTAGAAAAACTCCTGATAATTTTGATAAATAAAAAAGCAAATTTCAGAAAAATACATAGACAATGATACTATGTATGATTTACTTTAAATCAACAACCAGAAGGCAAAGTCATTTATTTCAGTATATGCATATTAAATTTAAACAGCCTCAAAAGATTCAGGACAGACGCCACCAAAATACGCCAAACCGTCAGCCCCGGCAGAGGGCTATGTGTGGCGTGCGGGAGGGAAATGAGGAAGTCTAGGGACCTGCTGATTTGACGGTTGGACTTTAATCCACACGCAATACACACAATACATCCAGATGTTACTTATGTGACAAAAGCAAAGAAAAACATTTATAAAAATTAGTCCACTTAATTCTGCTTGTAAACCTCAAAGAAAAGAATAAAGTGTCCTCCAAACTTAGTCATTTTAAAAGTAACAAGACTGTATATGGGTCATCTCCTGCACTAGCTTCTTGTGCTCAGTGTAGGGGGGACGTCTGGGCAGCTCAGTCGGTTCAGCGTCTGACTTCGGCTCAGGTCATGATCTCATGGTTTGTGGTTTCGAGCCCCGTGTTGGGCTCTGTGCTGACAGCTCAGAGCCTGGAGCCTGCTTCAGATTCTGTATCTCCCTCTCTCTCTGACCCTCCCCTGCTCGTGCTGTCTCTCTCTCTCTCTCTCTCTCTCTCTCTCAGAAATAATAAAAAATAAAACATTAAAAAAATTTATTCTCAGCGTGGGGGAATTCAGATGAGTTGGATAGAGGGTCGGCAAGAAGAGGACGTAGCCTTGAAAGCATGCCATGTGAAAGAGTCAGCATTGAAAACATAAATGCAATCTGTCCGAGCCAATCAGAATCTACAATTAGGATATAGTATTAGCACCTGGTATCAAGCTCCAGGAAAGAAATAAGTGTCCGAATTTTTATTTAACTTCTAATACACATACATGCTTTGTAACTAAATTTCTTCTGTAGGAAGAAAGAACAGTGCCTTTGAGTGATGAACCTGGAAGCTCCTGGGTCACACTTTTAAAAGGCTGTAGAGATACAGGATTTACAAGTACTTCTTGACAAGGATTAGTACTCCCCAAATTCATTTGCAACATGGCACAGAGAGCACGGGGTGGCATTTATGCGTCACTCTCTGGGAACGAATGAGGCTGCTCACGGCAGAAGGAAACGGGGCCTGAAGTCTACATGAGCCTCAGCCCTGCAAATGACCCAGAGACAGGTCGGCACCCGGTGACTCGGTGACGGCACACCTCTGTGCCTTGGCTCGCGCACGAGAGAGGTTTCTGCTCAGCCTCTTGCTCAATGCGGACAGTCCGCAGTCTTTCCTGCTCACTAGTATCACTGCTGGTGGCTCACCACCAGTCACCACCTTCTCTGGCAGAACAAGAGGCGGAGGGAGTCAAGGCGGCCGGGCTGAGTGACTCGGCTCCTTGCGAAGACCACCTGGCGACCGTAGAGGTCACTGCACCAGCCCGTGGTGTCCAAACGCGAAGGTCCGCAGATGACATCTAGCAACCTAACGTAGCTCTCTTGATTGAAAGCAGGGGGGCTCGCTCTTCACCCCCGCTATGAGCCCGGGGGCTCCCTCTGTGCAAACTCCCCTGTGCAAGACCGAAGGTAGTCGCGCCGTCCTAGAAGCTAGTTTTATAAAAGTGGCACCACGCGTCGCCTCTTCAGCAGAGGCACTGTTAGTAAGTGCTTAAGAGAAGTGTGTCAGCGAAGCAAAATGGTGGAGTCCTAAAGCACAGATTTAATAAATTGCTCAGGACAATAGGAGGCACTGATCGGCATTTTGAAAAGTGTTAGTTGTTTCTCATTAAAGAATTTATCATTTTAAAGCATCATGAACTCCACACCAATAAGGGGATAAAAATATGAGAACGGGACCCAAAGCATCATAAATGAGAGACACCACAAACCGTCAAACGGGAGGCGTGACCGCGTCGGTAACTCACAGGTTCGTCTTTCAGAGCTCATCGTCTGTCAGTTAGAACACGTAAAATTCATTGTAAGCCGGCAGCCCCAGTACCTGGTAACGGTGGGGTTGTGCTCCGTCAGCGCCACCAGCAGTTTCAGAGCGTAAGCTGGCACGGGGTCGGGCTCCGTGAGGATGTGCTCACACCTGGAAGGATAAAGCGAGGGAGAAAGCACTCAGTGGTGGTCTTCACTTAACGCCCCTCTGAACAACGGAGCAAACGCCTGGGGCAAAGGTGCTGAAGTGAATGTGGGAGCTGCAGGAGCGGCACGGCGCCCTTAACCTCACGAACCTTCAACTTCACTGGTCAGTGGTGAGGTCACCGCCGCGCCTCGCAGACGTCTGTTTCGGGGACGGTGCAATGAGAGGATCCTTGTAAAAGGATCAGCACGGGGCTACACACGCAGTACGAGACTGATAAACATCCGGCATCTGTGGCAGGGACCCCAGGACCCCCGTCGAGCGCAGAGTTGCTCGTGGTGGAGATTCAGGAGAGCTACACGGCCAAGACTCAGGGACGGATCACAGGGGAGAGGACACAGGCGGAGCCTGGAGGGTACTGTGCACAGCTTCCTCGTGCTCTTGCCCTCGTGAGAGGTCAGACACTGCACAGGCTTTCCCCCCAGTAATAAAAAGAAAGCACATGTGTGATGTTTCTGCCCATCGGAGAGTTAAGTGACCAAGGTTTTTACTGGGGGTTGGACACACACACAACCCCTAACAAGTACCAGAACCCTTCTCAGAAGGCAAGCAGGACTTCAGCCTAAACCACGCTGCTTCAGGACAGCCTGGGCCCCCTGAACTCCCCCCATCAACTGGCAACGCTCCGAGAGCCAAGTTCTGAGACGCCAGCCAGCCCAGGGCCAGCCTTTCTAGGGAGAGCAGTCTCAGACCCGCTGTGTTAACGCGTGTCTGCACGGCATTTTTCTCAGTAACACTCTAACGTCGGAAACGGAAGTTACTGCCAGAGAGAATGAAACTATAAAGATAAATAGAAGGCCTTTATTAAAAATTCCCACAACACAGCTCAGATTGGCTCCCATGCTCTTGGTCAGGCACAGGCTGATTAACACACTGTGTCCTCCCCTTTTTAGGGTCAGCGATCTGGTGTGACAGCACCACGTAGGTGCTCCCGAAGTGGCAGGTGAAGGGATGGACGGACAGTGGATTGATGCATGGACACATGGACAGATGAAGAAACCAACCAATCAACTTTATGACTCAATTCTCTGGAACAACTAACAATTAAAAGGGAGTTAAAATATCTCCCGAGACCCAAAATATATATTTAAAAGTCCATGACATGACGCGGATGCTTTTCATCTAGAGAATAAGGCCCCAGGCTCTTATCAGAGCCTATTTACTCTCATTTTGGAAATCATTATATAACAAGCGTAATTATGCAGCCTCTAATCCCACAGCCATTAAAATGGGAGCCAAGGAAAGGGAGGAGAGGGACTATTAGAGAAAGAAGTGGGACTTGAAGGCATAGGAAACTCACAGAAGAGCTAATCCAAGAACTCCAAGCAGAGAGGAGTCTGGGGAGCATGTAACGTAGAAGAAACAGCTGCTCATACCTCAATGGGACCAGAGGGCCTATTATACACCATCATGTTCAAAATGGGGGTAGTGAGTCGAAAATGTTAAATTGGGTGGAGTACTCTGTTGAAGGAGGCAGGAAGTACCATATTTTAGAATTTTAGAAGTTTCTTATAAAATACTTTTAAATTACAGCAATTAAAAATTTGGCCCAGGTAAGACAAAGGTAAAAGTCTAAATACCAATCATTCGTAATAAAATCATAAATGTAATAAAGAAAAGCATCAGACTTAGCTCAGGTCATGATCTCAGGGTTCATGAGTTTGAACCCGGGTTGGGCTCTGTGCTGACCTGAGAGCCTGGAGCCTGCTTCAGATCCTGTGTCTCCCTCCCTGTCTGCCCCTCCCCCACTCACTCTGTCTCTCCATCTCTCAAAAGTGAATAAAAGTTAAAAAATATTTTTTAATAAATCAAAGAAAACAACATGTTAAAAAATACAGCACAACCAAACATAAGTAATTTTAGGAGTGGGAAAAATCAAATTTAGGAAAACACGACATTTTATCATATGAATAAAACAAAAATCACAGAAACACCTTGAGGGGTGATAAAAATACATTCACAAAATTTAACATCCAGTTTGAACTTTAAAAAAAAAAAGAAACAACTCCACATATTAGAGAGATATCCTCATTCCTTTCTTGTAAAATAAAATGAACGCTCTTACATCTTTAGTTGGGGGAACCCAGACAACCTTCCAGGTTCATGATTTGCTAGAAGGACTCACAGAAAAGCTGTTACACTACCGATCACAGTTTGTTGAGGTCAAAACCAACAAAGATGAAAGGCACACAGAGCAGAGTCCCGGAGGGCGGGGGTGCCCGCCTCCAGGTGTCCTCCCCCCAGGGAAGGCATGTGGACAGGGTTTACCATCCCAGCAACAATGTGGACAACGTGGGTGAAAGGCTGCCAGCCAGAGCAGCTCCCTGGGCACCGGGGTCCCAGGTTTCGTTAGGGGTCAGTCACACGGGCATGGAGTGTCTGTGTGGCTAACCTTAGTTGCTAACGCTCCAGCCCCTCCAGAGGTCAAGTTGACATGGAATTGTTGCCCAAGCCCCCCACCCAGATTCACATTATTAGCATGAAGTGCCCGGCATGGCTCCGGCTTCGTGTACACAGACTCTCTTACCAGCCGGGGTATTGCAAAGGTTCAGGGCCAGCTTCTTTTTCTTTTCCATCCCTTCCATTTTTATTTATTTTCTTAATGGCCTCTATTTTTACAATATAATTTATTGTCAAATTGGCTAACATACAGTGTAAACTGTGCTCTTGGTTTTGGGGGTAGATTCCCGTGGTTCATCGTTTACATAAGGCACTCAGTGCTCATCCCGACAAGTGCCCTCCTCAATGCCCATCACCCATTTTCCCCTCTCCACCACCCCCCATTCACCCTCTGTTTGTTCTCTGTATTTAAGAGTCTCTTACGGTTTGCCTCCCTTCCTTTCTGTTTGTAACTATTTTTCCCTTTCCCCTCCCCCATGGTCTTCTGTTAAGTTTCTCAAAATCCACACATGAGTGAAAACATGTGATATCTGTCCTTCTCTGACTTATTTCACTTAGCGTAATATGTTCCTGTTCTATCCACATTGCTGCAAACAGCAGGATTTCATCCTTTCTCATTGCCATGTAGTACTCCATTGTGTATATATACCACATTTTCTTGATCCATCCATCAGGTGATAGACATGTAGGCTCTTTCCATGATTTGGCTACTGTTGAAAGTACCGCTATGAACATTGGGGCACGTGTGCCCCTGTGCATCAGCACTCCTGTATCCCTTAGGTAAATCCCTAGCAGTGCTATTGCTGAGTCACAGGGTAGTTCTATTTTTAATTTTTTGAGGAACCTCCACACTATTTTCCAGAGCAGCTGCACCAGTTTGCATTCCCACCAACAGTGCAAAAGGATTCCCATTCCTCCACATCCTCACCAGCATCTACAGTCTCTTGATTTGTTCATTTTAGCCACTCTGACTGGTGTGAGGTGGCATCTCAGTGTGGTTTTGGTGAGTGACATTGAGCATCTTTTCATGTGTCGGTTGGCCATCTGGATGTCTTCTTCAGAAAAGCATCTATTCATGTCTTCTGCCCATTTCTTCCCTGGATTATTTGTTTTTTTGGGGTGTTGAGTTGGGTAAGTTCTTCATAGATTTTGGATACTAATGGGGCCAGTTTCTTTGTAATTAATGTGCAGGGCCTGAACACCCCACACTTGCTAAATTAGCTCCTCAGGACACACATCATGAAGAAGGAAACTGAGGCATTGCTGAGTTTGATGTATGAAAGTCAGATAAGGGGAGAATGTACTCTTTTGCTGCTTACCAGTATTTGGAAATTGTCAGCCAGAGAATTTCAAATGAAGTAGGCATGGGAGACTTCTGATGAGTCCGCTGAGTACCCGCCCTGGACAACTGGCTCCCCTGGCCCTGCTTCCCACCCGGCGGAATCACGTAGGAAAGGGCCATAAGCCTATGAATTTTAAAAAGCTTCCCATGTGATCGTCTGTAGTTTTTTTGTGGAAAACACAAGAGAAGATATGGACAACTAGTTAGAAATGTAATAAACAATCTCAATATGACAGAGAAAATATAAAATATTTTAAAATAGAAGTAACGAGAATATGTAGAATCTACATTTACAAAGAACACATAGACGAAGCCTGACGGCCTGAAATGCAAATGTCTCAGGTTGTTTGAGGTCATCTAACCTTGAAACAGGAGGGAAAGATGAAGTCTGGTCCAGCCTGTGCATGAGAGTTTTCCCAAAGAACATTATGTTTCTCTCCCCTCGGGAAAGAAGGGTAAGACTCCTAATAGATATGTTTAGAATACAAATACTGAATATATTGACTATACTTCCGTTTCATCAAAGATAAGTTTATAACGGTCAGCAAGAACTAGCCAGGAGAACGCAGTGATTTATTAAGCTTGTCTTCCGAATGCAGATAAAGCAACTGAGCTGACAGTAATTGGATCTCACACTCCTCTGAATGTGACTTGGCAGGGGAAAAAAAATAAGTGATAAACCCAGACTTCTGAAAAGGCTTGGAAGGAGAGTGACCGGGGAAGAGCTGGCCCCTTCGTATGGGCAGGGGCTGGAGGGAGCACTGAGCGCCCTGAGCCTGGCCGCAGACTCAGATCACCAGCAACATAAGCCGCCATGCTCTTCTATTTCTAAATTTTTTTTATGTCTTTTATTTATTTTTGAGAGACAGAGACAGTGTGAGCAGGGGAGGGTCAGAGAGAGGGGGAGACGCAGAATCTGAAGCAGGCTCCAGGCTCCGACCTATCTATCAGCACAGAGCCTGACACAGGGCTCGAACCCACGAACCACGAGATCATGACCTGAGCCAAAGCCGGACGCTTAATCGACTGAGCCACCCAGGTGCCCTGACTATTTCTAGAGTCTTCCCTCATAAATAAGGGCTTTTTCCCAGGTCTCCAACAGCTGGAACCCAAGCAGGAAAAGCCATTCAGACTAAATCCACATTTATCCCAAAGAAGAGAAAACCTCTATAACTCACATATTCAGGAGTCCAAGGAATGGTCTCTTCCCTATCTGGTCAAGTGCCTGGTGAAACTGACGCCCAACTAGGTAAGCTGGCAGGAGGCAGGAACCGGCTAACAAAAGAACTCTGCATGACTGGGAGAAGTCACCCTGGGGAAGTGACCAAAGAACTGGCCAAGTGGGAAGAGTAGCAATTCTGTTGAGGGTTAGAGGAGATGCACATCTTAAAGAGGACCACTCTGCCAATCTGGGGGTGGGGAAGGATTCCAGAAAATCCAAGGAACTTTAGAGGGAACTACAATGAGAAAGATCCTGTTAAATGAAAAGCTGAATTACTTTACAAACCCATAATAATAATTTTTTAAGTTGATTTACTTAGAGAGAGAGAGAGAGCGCACGCGCGCGCGCGCACACACACACACACACACACACACGAGTGGGGGAGGGGCACAGAATCCAAAGCAGGCTCCACGCTATCAGCACAGAGTCCGACATGGGGCTCCATCCCACAAACCTGAGCCTAAATCAAGAGTCAGACAATTAAGCAACTGAGCCCCCCAGGCGCCCCCAAAACCACTATGATTATTAAGTGTTGGGTGGAGCCAAGAAAAAAAAAAATATATATATATACATAAAATAAAAGGAAAGAAAGGGGACACCACATTCAACAAGAAAGAGTGATCTTAGGGAGTTAGAATGGTCAGGACATATCTTATGAAAATATATTGCCAATTACTTAAAATTTAAGTAAAAAATTTTAACTTCCATTAAAATACTAAAATGAGTATTCACAAAAATCTTGAGTAAAAGCCTTCTGTAGCATGACAATAAGAAATGAATCAAAAAATATTTATAGCATTAAGGTTTTTAAGTCAATGGCAAAACCACCATAAACACATCAAATGAAGGAAAAAGTTGCAGAATGTTGGTAGAAAAGAGTAAATATTCTTAATATATAAAGAGCTATTACAAACCAATAAACATCCAACCAAAAAAAAAAAAGTGGACAAAATCTATCTAAGAAAAATGTAAATAGCCAAGAAGCATGGGACCAGGGGGGATATGACCAAGTTCACTAATTTCTGAAGGAATTCAAGTAAGAGATAACAGGGTACCACAAAATAGGTTCACAAATGGAAGCTGGTCATATAAACTCTTCATCATGTCTGAAAAAAATTTGCCAACACATACCCAACAAATGCTCTTACAAATGTATTATTTGTATTAATTAATAATTTTATGATTCCAACCCTAGAGATTCAACAGAAAGAAATCCCAACCCAAAGATGTAGCCCTAAAAGTGGTTCTTTGTAGCAGATATTCTTTGCTCTTTGTTCACAATATATAATTGTGAAATACTAGGAAAATCCTAGATACTCAGGAACCGCAAATTATTTAAATGATTTTTAGTACATTTAGAAATGTAGGTATAGAGGAGCGCCTGGGTGGCTTAGCTGATTAAGCATCTGACTCCTGGTTTCAGCTCAGGTCATGATCTCATGGTTCATGAGTTCGAGCTTCATGTCAGGTTCTTTGCTGACAGCATGGAGCCTGCTTGGGATTCTCTCTTTTTCTCTCTACCTTTCTCAAAAATTAATAATAATATTAATGACAAAGAAATGTAGGTGTGGATAAATAGATTACAAGACAGTCAATAAAACAGGATTATATTAGAATAGACACAGATATTCACAGTATGGTGTCTGGGGATTGGCAGAAAAGACAGTTCTCAGGAGTAAATTTCAACAAGTACAAAGCACCTCCCACTAGAATGGAGAGACCACACAGGGGCACAGGCAAGTTATTCACAGAAGACGGGTGCCAAGAGGCAAAACATGGAGAGCCTCGAATGGCTAGGTAAGCGCTGTTAATATTACCTTTTCCAATGAAAGGTTTTTGAGCAAGGGAAAAAGAGGAGGAAAGCAGTGCGTTCAAAGGCATATCGGACAGAATGCAAGATGGATTCAACACTACGGCTTAGAGGAAAGAGATGTGGGAGGGTACTCAGGAGACGGTTACCAAACAACAAAGGCTTGGAGGTGAATCCGCCTTGTGAGCCTAACGCCCCCCCAGACCACTGAGAGAAAAGAGATGATCTACTCTTCGGCATTTTCTGTACAGTCTCTTCCAAAATTTGACTAGGGGACCTCCTGAGTCAACTCCAAAATTTTATAAACTAAGGGCATAAACCAAATAAAGAGTTGATATCTTGAGAACTTTTCAGTCTTGTGATTTTTGTGTGACCTGAGTTCTACATGAGACTCCATGGTCTTGCATGGGTGCAGAGATACTTACGTGTATCAGAAGTTAAATGGATAAATAAGTGGATGGAGAAACACACAAATGGTATATACACATATACATAAGTTTTAAGTGAAAGAAAAATAGGTATGACCTCAACATGTTATAATGTAATGTCAGACAGTAACTCTAATCTCTTCTGGAGTTCTTCAATATAATCACCAGCAAATTTTTATTACAAAGATCTTAAATGGAAAAAAAAGGACTTCAATAAAGCAACACTCGAAGTTAACAAAATATTATCCAAAAAACCAGAGCGTTAGAATTATCCCAAATCAGAGGGATACAAGAATATTTACCCTTACTTTAACTCCAAAATTATCCCAATTTAGTTTCCTATAGGTTGTATCCTGGGTGGGGGGAGGGGATCACTGTACCTAAATGCACTGAATAGGTACACACTCAAACAGCAAAGGCTTAAGTAAAAGGAGCAAAGTAGAAATTTATGATGCTTCTATCTGCTGTAAGAATATTTGTGATTTAAATCTTATCAGTAAAATAAAATTAAGGAAAAGTCAAAATTGAAATATTCAATCTACTCTGACTCCCATCAGAAATGGCCAAGTCCATGTCTATTTAACACAGGACACCTGTGGTTAAGGGAGACAAACGCGCAGTACAGAACCAGCTGGGTGTTCTTCAAGCAACCCACACATAAGCCGGGTAGGCAAACCCTTGACTTTTCCTGGATATTATTCAAAGCAGAAAAACAGCTCCACGGTGTACTGCCACTAATGGAATTCACTTATAAATTCCAATTTCTAAAAGAATATACAATTCTAATTTCTAAAGAATATAGTCCTTTCTAAGATTCTAAAAACCAAAGCCTTCCTAATTTATGAAGTCATTACGGCCCTGGTGATTGTGCAAGTCACAAGAGAATTAGAAAGAGGAAAGGCAGCAGTCATTTTCCCCAGGAGAGAAATACGGAACGCCATGTTGTCACAAAAATGCTGTAAGCACATTTATATCAGCATCATCTCTTTTTAAACCACACGAAGCTAAAAGAAAATATGAAAACTAAAATACACGTTAGCACAGTAGCTCTAGCCCAGCAGAGGCAAACCGCAGCCATGTTCCCCAGGGCCCGCTGCCTGGCTCACAGCCCACGCCGACTGTCCGACGTAAAGCGACCCTTCCCCCTTCCCCATCCTCTGACACTGTTCTTTGTTTCAGTTTTCTAGGCTCACAATTAACTGAAATCACCTCACATACTTGTTTACTTCTTTGGCTCAACCACTGGAGTGTAATTGCGCTGAGGGGCAGGGATTCGGTCTCGCCCACCACACCATCCCCAGTGCCCGGTACGTCAAAGTCACTCACTAGATATTTATTGAATGAACTAATTAGAAAGAAAAGAAAGGGAGGATGAAAGGAATCTTGTATGCACAATCACACAATGTAGCACAAATGACATTATTTCCCTTTATATGAATGTTAAAACTTCTTCCCCAAGAAGAGCAATGGTGCCTTTCCTGAGGGAAGGATCTAGTCCCATTTACGGTTAAATATTGAAGGAGAAATGTCCACACCTTAGGCAACAAGTCTCAGAAGAAAACATTCAATCAGGAGAAGACAGCTTTCAATACCGTGAGTTCACTGGATATTAAACTTCTGAGAGGTGCCGATTCTAATGGATGAAGTCATTCTGGATTTAAGTTTCATTAAATATTGCCTCTTCTGCATGACACTCAAATTAAATCTTGTCTTTCGGCCGAAGGAAATCACAGTCATTTTCCAAGATATATGGCTATTCCTCTTCCCAGGAAAAAACTTTCTCTCATGAATCAAACAGAAAACTCAAGTTGCATTAGCGGCACTCCGCTGTCTCAGAGGAGGAGACAGTGAAGGCAGGAAGGCAGGGGCAGCAATGGGGCACACCCCCGGTGTGGCGGGGCCGAGATTCGCGTGTAACTTTCTTCCGATCAGGAGACCCAGACTACCCATGGCCAACATCACCTCCTTTAGCACGCAGAGTTTTCTCAAGCTGGTTGCCAAGAGGAACTCAGAGAGGTTTCAGAGCATTGCCGCATTAAAGATGGAGGGACCTTGGGGAAGAAATGTGGGCGCCTAAGGGAACATAAGGACTTTGGTCCTACAACTGTCTACTGGGGTGAACGGTGGCCCCAGATAATATGCTCAAGTTCTAGCCCCTGGGACCTGCAAAATCGGCTTTATTTGAAGGGGCTTATGGGAGCCTGGGAGGCTCCATCATTTAGGTGCCCAACCCTTGAATTCAGCTCAGGTCGTGATCTCGTGGTTCGTGGGTTCAAGCCCTGCATCAGGCTCTGTGCTGAAGGCGCGGGTCCTGCTTGGGATTCTTCCTCTCTCTCTCTGCCCCTCACCTACTTGCTCTGTGTCTCAAAATAAATAAAAACTTAAGAAGAAAATAACATAATGACAGATGTCCTTATCCGAAAAAGCAGAGGCAAATTCAAGGCAGACACAGGAAAGAAGCCCATAGAAGACAGGCCAAGATTGGAGTGGATGCTGCTATACACCCAGGATTGCTGGCGGCCATCACAAGCCAGGAGAGAGGCACGGCTTCTCCCTCAGAGCCTCCAAAAGGAACTAACACTGCCAAGACTTTGACTTTGAACTTCTGACCTCCTAAACTGTAGAAGAATAAATGTCTAGTGTTTTCAGCCAGTCAGTGTGTGGAAAAGCTAACGCACACTGCAAGAAACTGAATTCCTCTGACCACCTCAACAAGCCCGGAAGCAGGTTTCTCCCACGGTCTTCCGGCAAGGACACCAGTGGACCCCGGGCTTTGATGGCAGGAGAACCAGAGCAGAGAAGCCAGCCACACCCCGTCAGACTTCCCACCCGCTGAGCTAAGGAGAGGCTGACTAAAGCTGTGAACTGTGGGATGATTTGTTACACATCCATATGCGTCTAACAGAATATTAGAGCCTAATATTCCTGTATTATTACATTAGTTAATATCCATGATGAAGAGTTACATAAAAGTTTTGATGGTGAGCATCTTTTTCTTGTTCTTGATCTTAATAGAAATGCCCTTGAGTGGGATTTCAAAACTGTGTTTAAAGAATTCTTGGAGATGTTAACAGACAAGCCGTCGGAAATAGTGTCTTAAGGTCGTAAAACATTGAGAAACACAGAGCTTTAGACAGTTAAATGGGTAAATTGTGAAATTCAAAAGCTAAAGGGTAGTAAACACACAGAACATTTCAGAAAGAACATGTTCCGTGGCAGGTTCCTGAGCTCACTGTGGAAGGCAGCTGGCTTCAGTGTATTTCAGTATTTGAGTTATGCTTATGTAAACACTGCTATTTCCAGGGCTCACGGACTTCTTCACTTAAGAAGTACTAATTTCTGAAATACTTGGCTCTGGCAGGCAGTCCATGTTCCATAAAAGCTGCACCTGGCTTGGCCATTATTATATTCCCAGCAACTAGAAGTAGGACTCTACAGTAAGGTGTGCTCAGTTAGTACCCTGAATAGAGAAGCTGATTAAGAGAAAAATATTCTCTCCCTAGCTCATGGAAATAAGCTAGCCCGCTTACTTCTCTCTACTCTATCTCTCCCATGCCTTTGCTACCCCATTCTTGTGTAGAAGACCTGCTCCTCTTCGATGCAATCCTATCTAGATTTCAAAGTCTAAATGAAACACCACCTCGCGAGCCATGGTATTATAAATTCTCCAGAGAAAAGGCACTGAACAAATACAACTAAAGCTCATCTCTTCAAAAAGCAAAACCCGTGCACTGTGAGGAGGTAATAATTCTTTGCTCTTAATTCATTTATATAGGAGGCAATCCATCCTTGATATTTATGATCGATGAAGTGATAGTTAATTTTATGTGTTAACTTGACTGGGCCAGAGCACACAGATATTTGATCAAACATTATTCTGGGTTTGTCTGGATGAGATTAGTATTTGAGTCAGTAAACGAAGTAAAAGTAGATTGCCCTCCCTAATGTGGGTGGGCCTCATCCAATCAGTTCAAGCCCCAAGTAAAACAAAAAGGCTGAGTGAAAGGGAACTCCTCTGTCCTAAGCCTTGAGTTGGGACTCTGTTCTTTTGCTCCCTTTGGATTTGAAACATCAGCTCTTCTCCTTTTTAATTTTTTTAATGTTTATTTATTTTTGAGAGAGGGTAAGACACAGCACAAGTGGGGGAGGGGCAGAGAAAGAGGGAGACACAGAATCCGAAGCAGGCTCCAGGCTCTGCACTGTCGGCACAGAGCCCGACGTGGGGCTTGAACTCATTAACCACAAGATCATGACCTGAGCCGAAGTTGGACGCTTAACAGACTGAGCCAGCCATGCGCCCTGAAGCATCAGCTCTTCTTGAATCTTCAGCCTATCAGTTTTCAGATTGATATGTAGCCCCAATCAACTGTCCTCATGCTCAGGCCTTCAGACTCGAAACCGACCACACAACCAGCTGGGTCTCGTGGGTCTCCAGTGCTGACTGCTGATCCAGGACTTCTCAGCCTCCACAGTCACATGAGCAAATTCCCTATTGTAAATCTCTTTCTCTATACATACCTCCTATTGGTTCTATTTCTCTGAGAACCGTAACTAATATGTAAGAAGATATTTATTTTTACAACTGAGTTTTCATTTATATCACACGGTAGTTCTGATAAGCAGCTGGAACACAGGTATTACATGGCATTTAACGAGATTAAATTACCGTCCGCCCTGACCATGTTGTGAAAGCTATGACAGAAGACATCCACTCCTTCCCGAGGATCATCGCCCAGGAGCCATTTAACCAGCAAGTAGAAACAGCATCTACCAGAACAAAGTCCTATAACTGTGGACCGAGCAGAGAGACGGTGAGGAAGACACACACACAGAGGACCGCACACATCACTCAAAGCCCCAAATCCGGCTTTATCTGACGCCAGCACAAGCTCCTACTGTCAGCACATAATGACTTTCCAAATTAGTGTGAGTGTTACAGTTACAAATAAAAGAGTCTTCATACAACACTTCTGAGTGAAGTCTCACTCAAAAGCTCGGGAAGCCCACTGTACCTGTGCACGTAAAGGCTATCACCGTGGCCTTAGCAGAAGTAGTCTTTAAGGCCAAAGAGGGATTAAAACTTTAACAAAATTAAAAGTATCAGCAGCTAAAGAGTGCCTGGGTGCCTCGGTCAGTTAAGCATTCAACTCCTGATTTTGGTTCAGGTCATGATCTGACAACTGGTGAGTGTGAGCCCCGTGCCAGGCTCTGTGCTGACAGTGTGGAGCCTGCTTGGGACACTGTGTCCCTCCCTCTCTCTGCCCCTCCCCCACCCACACTCTCTTTACATAAGTAAATAAACAAACATTTAAAATAAAAAATTAACCTACTCAATAAAGAACACAAATTTTCTATTATTAGCATATCTACACCTATCATTACCAAGAGTTATCAAGAGTTATCATCAAAGACCAAACTCCTTGCCAAGACTTCTAGTTTTCCAAAATCAAAGTAAATAAATGCATTACTTCTATGTCATGTTTTAAGTTTTCACATAACATTACTGAGCCTTTACTATAAGGCCAGGAGGACAACTGGCAATATTTATCTCACACCCACGTCACAGGTTTGACTATGTAGTATCATCACTATGACTGTACTGTTACAATCTGCATTTCGAGGTCACCAGGAGAGGGAATAAAGTGCCCAGTAAGACCAGGAGCAGTGTTACTACCGTCCAGGCTGTCCTGTCCCACACACTGTACTAAGCGTTCTACAAGAGGCATCCCATTTAATCCCCACAATTCTCTTCTGAGGTAGGTGCTACTGACTCCACTCTACAGATGAGAAGACTGTGGCTAAGAGCATGAAACGCAGAGCCAAGGTCCCGCTGCACATCAGAATCGGGGCACAAGCGGTTTCAAACTGCTCAATAAACGCCTGCACTCCTCTGCGTTTCTTTGGTTCCTCAACTGCCGGGGGGTTTCATTTGTATTTTCCTCCGTAAGCCCGCATCTCTGGAAGAAGTACAGATGCATGTTGCAGGAAAGACATATTATTTATTCTAGCTCAGGCGAGTGAAACAAAAGCACAGAATTATAAAGTTAACACTTTTCATTTTATGAGCTGTTCCAAACGTGGACAGACTCGTGTATGAAGAAATTCCATTTCTAATCCGCACGGGTGTTAACCAGCTATCAGTACACGATGAAGTCCTGTTAAAGAAAACCCTGTCCCGACGGTGGGGGCGCGCATCGGGCACCGAGAACCCTGTCCCGACGGTGGGGGGCACGCATCGGGCCCCCGAGAACCCTGTCCCGACGGTGGGGGCGCGCACTGGGCCCCGAGAACCCTGTCCTGACGGTGGGGGGCACGCATCGGGCCCGGAGAACCCTGTCCCGAAGGTGGGGGGCGTGCATCGGGCCCCGAGAACCCTGTCCCGACGGTGGGGGGCGCGCATCGGCCCCGAGAACCCTGTCCCGACGGTGGGGGCGTGTATCAGGCCCTGAAAAATGCTTCTCTGTAAGCTGTTAGGTAGCAGATGGCCAAAGGACATCACAGTTTGCACAAATATGTTTTTAGGTACTTTCTTGTCAGAAAGATGCAGATAATTACTATAGTTCAGAAGTATCAGTGTAAGATGGCACTGGAAGCACACATTAATCCCATGAAAGAATGTTCTAGTCTTCTATTTACCCATGTAAGTATGAATAGACACACTCAGAACATATGCAACCAAAAATACTTTTACTTCTAGTTTCTTGCTGAGAAGGCGCCACAGAACAAAGTTCTAAATTGTTTCCTTTCACATAGATAGTCACTTTTTTACTTTGGGTATCAAAAGTGGGGGTATTTTTTTTTAACTTCTTTTTAATATTTACTTATTTTTGAGAGAGAGAGAGAGAGAGAGAGACAGAGCATGAGCAGGGGAGGATCAGAGAGAGAGACAGAGAGGGAGAGAGAGAGAATCCAAAGCAGGCTCCAGGCTCTGAGCTGTCAGCACAGAGCCGAACGTGGGGTTTGAACTCAGAAACCACAAGATCATGATCTGAGCTGAAGTCAGACGCTCAACCGACAGAGCCCCCCAGTATCCAAAGCTACTGTTACGGTAGATACTGATTATCAGGCTTCTCCTGGAGACCAAGTACCACTGTGGAGGAATAAAAAGAAACCAGAGTCTGGCTCAATAAACCAAGCCAGTACAGATCCCACTCCAACCAGTCAAGACAGGGCCCCTCAGCCGGAGGAGGCTCAGACACGCGGGCCGCATGCTTCAGAAATGTACCTTCCTCAGCCTACGAGGCGAGCTTTAGTCTTCAAAACATAATCGGATCTGGTTTCTACATATTGTGGGGATTAATGTCTTCTTTGATGAGAACCAGAGATCTGGAGAAGTTGAACAAGGTGAGGGGAGCATTTGGGGACGGTGCCATTCCTGTAACCTGTTGACTTCAGGCTGTGGAAGGGGCCCCAGAGGACGCCAGGATCAGGCAGGCACATCAGTGCATGACGTGCAAACTTGAATTCTGTAAACTTTCCTCAATAGTGATACCCGGCATACGTTTTTCAACTTTAACTCCAGGCATACTTCGGAGACACAATGGGTTCCAATCCAAGTCCCCAAAGTAAAGCAAATGCAGCAATAAAAAAGGTCAAACAAGGGGCGCCAGCGGGGGGCTCAGTTGGTTAAGCATCCAACTTCGGCTCAGGTCATGATCTCATAGGTCCTGGGTTCAAGCCCCATGTTAGGCTCTGTGCTGACAGCTCAGAGCCTGGAGACTACTTACGAATCTGTCTCCCTCTCTCTGCTCTCCCCCCCATTCACTCATGCACTCGCTCACGTTCTCACACTCTCTCTCACACTCACGTTCTCATGCTCTCTCTCTCTCAAAAATAAACATAAGGTCAAATGACCTTTAAAAAGGTCAAATGAACAGTTTGGTTTCCTGCCATGTATAAAAGTTACTTTATACTATAGTAAACTAAGTGCAAAAGCATTATATCTAAAACAACTCACATAATTTTAAAAAACTTTATTGCTAAAAAGTGCTAACCATCACCTGAGCCTTCAGCGAGCCATAATCACCGATCACAGATTGAAACAAATCTAATAATAAAAAAGTTTGAACCACTGTGAGAACTACCAAAATGTAGCCCAGAGACATGAAGTGAGCAAAGGCTGTTGGAAAACTGGTGCCAACAGCCTTGCCCGACACTGGGCTGCCACGGACCTTCAACTGTGAGGGCTGCACCACGTGTGAACTACGATACAGCAAAGCAGCATACAACGAGGCATCCCTGTACTTCTGTTGGATAAAACTCACAGCGTGGGAGAAAAAATTCAGCGTGCCTCGATTACAAGGTGTCATTTTAGAGTTTCACACGTTTCCTCGGGCCCTCTCACTAGTCACCCTTCCATGTTTGCTCTGTGAGCAATGGAGAAGAAGGGGAAAGGTAACCCCATTGTGTTAACTAATAGCCATTACTTGTTCTAGCACCAGCCACCCCGCTACCCTGCCCCGCCAACCCACAGAAATATCCTATTGGTAACTAAACTGAACTTCCCCTCCAAGAGTTTGGGGTGAAGAAAGATTTCTTTCTCTCTCTATGATTTCTGAGTAGGGTCAGGAAACGTCTCGATTCCCTGTTCGAATAGTCTTGTAATGCTGACCTTGAATAACAGACCTTACCCTCTGGCCATGAACACCTTTACATCCGCATCACCTCAGAGTCCTAGGCCTTACGGAGAACAGCTAAGGCTCTAAATGGATTCTCCTGGGACCCTGGCAGGGTCGCAGTCTGCAGTGCCTCTGTTTCCAAACTTCATTTTTCTGAGTACGTGAGCACACGTACAAAAACGTGAGGACACTGAGACCCCAGCCCCATCGCTGGACCGAGTTTGACAGAATGACCCAGACACCCTGCACCTCTCCGCGCAGACGTAGCTACGGGACTTACTGCGGAAGCAAGACGTCTCTGATGAGAGCCAGCAGGTTGCCGTCAGCGTCAACGTTTGCCTCCTTCTTGCCATCCCCAGCCTCCGGGTGCATGAGCAGAGACGTGGTTTCTGAGAGCAACCGCAAGCTGAAGAGCCTCCACTCCACTTGAAAGAAAGAAACGCCAAGAACATGAGCACGGGGAGACAGAAGGAAAACAGAACGTGTACCTGCTGGCATTCTCGGTGACGGGCTCACACTTACCATTTTGGCTCTGAACCAAGGAGACCAGGGGTGGCAGGATATAATCAATAACCTTAAAGAAAAGAGGTCAAAGACTTGGTTCAAATGTTTATAATGACAAAACTAGTATTAATTACTATCTGTGCTTTTTGCACTGACAGAATCACTAATCAAAAGAGGGTGAAAATCAACAGCTAAATTCATCCTGGATTTAAACTCTCCATGACATTTAATAAACCTCCAAGCTCATTTAACTCTGAAAAAGCCCTCAGGTCAAAATGACATTCTGATCATCAAAACTGTAATTTATCAAAACCTTCGGAGTCTATGAAAGGAACCTTAGTATATAATCCACAATCTGGTCGGCACAGGCTGACATTAAACCACCAAATTAATATATATAAGCTGGTGATCATTACTCAAGTTTTAACTACACAATCAAAATACTGGGGGAAAAGGAGACACCCAATCCTCATGTTTTATTAAATACATCAAAGAGCTATGACAAGTTCATCTTATTTTTAGAAATAGATTCAAAAGATGTAAATCCACTACACAAACCGCCTCTAGGATTTCCTGGTTATAGTGAGTACAACCAAATGTGGTTTGAAGGCAACTCCAAACTAACAAATCGATTCGCCCCAGTGCAAGGAAGAAAGGACAAATCAGTTCCGCAGTCTAATTTGGAAACCTACTCTCTCCTTTGATGAACTATTTTGGTGACAATAAACAAAATCCCATTGTTCACAATTCAATTTATTCCTGATCCTAGGATAAGCATTGGTTCTCCCTACTCTGATAAAAGGGCAGGAGAAACTGTTCATGGCCCCACAAAACCATCTTGCTATCGAAACCACTGAAATGAAGCCCCGCACAGGTAAAGATCTCTATACATGGGTAGTGATCCACCAGTGTTAACCCACTCTAGCTCTACCTTGTAAGCTGACAGATAATATTCTATCCAGATATTGGTACAAGGACCCTAAGAACCACAGATGTTCTGTTTACCCTCTTCCATTAAGTGATGTCACATCAAAGCATAGACATCATGCTCCACTAAGGAACCATCATTGCTCTACACTCCCAGTTATGTCAAAGACAAAAACAATGCAAAGGAAACAAGTAAATCCCACTACTAACACCTAGCACATGATCAACATCTACCTTGAAGGTTGAAGAGACTATATCAAAAAAGGAGTGGGACTGAAATAAAGCGTAAGTGTACAACTCAAGTTTGAAAAACAATTAGGCATGATCACAAAGCAAGATCATCAGACAGCAGATGAACAGACAACAGTATTCTGACATGCCTACAACAACCAATTAAGTAACATAATTAAGATAAATCTATAAGAGCAATCAAACTCTACGATATCTATGATATCATGACTTTCACATTAAAAAAATGTAGAAAATACTGACAGGCACGGTAGCCAAGGACACACTCCTGCAAAGCCCCTGAACGCTGGCACGACCATCCTCACAACAGGGAAAAAGCTAACCAAAGCTGACAACTCTTCAGACGCCTCAAGGAACTGACGTCACAGAACAAACCGCTCCCCTGAAGAGACAGGCACACAGAATCACAGCCAGTGGAGTCAGCAGCTGGCACAAAACCCGAAGGGTGACTGAGGAGCTGTTGGGGCCCCGAGCTCGGAAGACAAACACTCCTGGAGCCCAGCCTTACGGAGCCCCCATTCGCCCTGGAGTTTACTTCCCAGACTCTCCACTGGATTCCCTGGCTCAAGATCAGAGAAAACCCCCTCATGCTTCCAGGAGAGCGAAGGAAAAATGCACCATTCTGAAACATGCTCAGAACATTCTCCTCTTCTTTACAACGGCCTGGACACAAAGGACACTATGGTCCCAGAGCCTCTACTAGGGTTTTACTAGAACCCAACAGACGTGGGAAAGACAAGCCCAACTCCAGCACTCTCTGAGCCTTCCTGTCTCCCCTGGGCGCGGGCGCAGGGACAAGTGACAGACACCTGTGAAGGTCACAGACCAGAGGCAGAGGCTCCCACCCAGGGGACTGTGGCACGTCTCCCCTCCGGCGATGGCCATGCCTTACCACAACAGCAAAGGGCTCCTGTACAGTAACATGGGTCACCACTGAGAGTTGCAAGACACAGGTTTTAGGCCAGAAGGAGCTATTAGGAAAACCCAAAACAACAGGAGAGACAAAAACGAGGCCACTGGAGGGAACTGTAGCCTCGGAAACCACAGGCAT
This sequence comes from Helogale parvula, assembly GCA_004023845.1. Lineage (NCBI taxonomy): Eukaryota > Metazoa > Chordata > Mammalia > Carnivora > Herpestidae > Helogale > Helogale parvula. The sequence continues at coordinate 37,674 of PJEM01011429.1, forward strand.
CGCACACGGGAACACAACCCGGCTTCAAGCCACATGCACATCGAAGCTCACTCTAACGACCCGCTTCTCTCAATGCATTTTACCTGATGGGTCGCGCTGGAGCCAAATATTCCAAGTGTTAAGAGAAGAGAAACCACCAACCTAGAATTCTGAGTGAAATTGTCCCTCAAAATTAAAGGAGAAATACAGAGTTCTCTCACACAAACAAAAATGGAAGAAATTTTCTGCCAGTAGATCTGCCTTGCAAGAAATGTTTTACAAAGTTCTTCGGAGTGTGAGATCTTTCATTTATGCATGTGAGAGGGTTTTCTTTTTTTTAATATTTTTACATTGTAGTACTTGTTTTGCTTGTTGGGGGTGTTTGCTTATTTAATACACTCCGTCAAGGACAGAAATTACATGCTGGTTTTTTTTCCCCTAGGAAGTGTGTCTTGGGGTTTTCCCTTATTATTTTCTTTACTTTTTTTTTTTCCTCTTCCTTTTTAGGTGGTGGGGATGGTTATGTTTAAATGAGGTTGCTTTTATAGCACCAAAGACTTAATCATCCATTTCCTATATAAAAGGTAGCTACTTTTTTGCATGGACCTCAAGTATATTGTAGTATAGAGGTGGAATTTAAGGAAAGGTATTAAGCGGGCTGTGTTGTAGCTTATGGGCAAGTAATAAATTGTATCATTTATCCTGAATGTATCATAGATAAGCTTCTATATAACGATTGCCACTTCAGATAGCTGTGAAATTAGGTGATTAACTAGTTGTTACCTAACCTTCTAATTTCTGTATAAGTCTAATTACATGAAATAGAAGTTGGGGTTCTGATTTTTTACTTTGCTTATCCATTTGGAGTGTCATTGTAACTACTGTATTGTAAATGATGGAAAATAATTGCATATGTTAAAAAAAATAAATTGTGTTATATTCAAAAAAGAAAAAAAATAAAAAATAAAAAGTTCTTCGGAGGGAAGAAAAATGATATAGGTCAGAAACTCAGATCCATATATCAGAGAAGGCGTAAACAAAGGTAACATGCAGTCATTGAGAAATAGACTCTGAGAGGTCAACTCTGCAAATTAACCCATAATTCCAATGTGGTGCAAATAAATATTCCAAGAAGGTTTGCATTAACTCCTCATGTTGATTCTATAATGTATTTGGAAAATTGTGACAATGCTATAGAAACATAAAGATGGATGGAAATTAAGATGGACACACTGGTGCTTCAGCAAGGCTGGACTCTGAACAGATTTTTCCCTTCCTCATTCTTGAAGCCTCTCCCTGCCCGTCATTTATTTTTCCATAGAATGCTTGGTTCCAGGAACTCAGTCCCATATTGACATCTCGCTGACCTCAATGTATACTTAATAACGAGACTTGGATGGCCGCGCCGAAGCTAGGCCACGAGGCCACCGAGGAAGACATGATGAAGGCGGCCGGCAGCACAAACCACATTCCTACTGACACCGCCCCGGTCCTGTATTTTCCTCTAAACGCCCTCAGCCTTTTCCCCAGGGAGGCTTGCAGTCGTAGAGACATTAGCCTCCTGCAGCCTCCCCTGCCCAGCACAATAATACACTATCTTCCTTCTGTATACCCAACTCTGTCTTCACATCACATTTTAGCTCCAGAGCACAGAGGTCGATTTCAGCAACTATGGAGAATCAAGAATAATAGAGGATTTTCAAGAAATTGTGGGGCAGAGATGGTTTACCCTACCAAGTATCCAGGCTTCCTATAAGGTAAACAAAGGGGCGTAAATGTAGAACTAGATAAAGAAGTTCATGGAATATAACCGAGGGCCTAAAAACAGACACATATGGGAATTCGGCAACGGCCAGCAACAGCAAGCAACAGTGGAAAAACACGTAGAGTTTTCATTTAAGGGTAGAGGTACAATTAGCTATCTATTTGGTAAAAAATACCAGAGAATACTAAAAAAAATTACAGGAGGCTTAAAGGTCAAATAGTTAAAAAAGAAAGGGATTTAAAGGAAAATAGCATAGTTTTGTGATATTAGGGCAGAAAAGGACTTCTTTACTTGAAAATTTTTAATGCTTATTTTTTTAGAGTGCAAGTAGGGGAGGAGCAGAGAGAGAGGGGTACGGAGGATCTGAAGCAGGCTCCGCACTGACAGCACCAAGTCGGATGCGGACCTTGAACTCACGAACTATGACATCATGACCTGAGCTGACGTTGGACACTCAACCAACAGAGCCACGCAGGTGCCCTAGAAAGGACTTCGTAAATAAAACCTTAAAAGTACAAACTAAAAGAAAAATATTAATAAGTCTGACTACATTAATACAAAAAAAATTTATATCAGATGAGTCCCTATAAACAAAATGAGAAGAAAAACCACTGGCTAGGAGAAAGTTCTGCAATACCAAGATCTGACAATGGATTTATATGCGGAATGCAGGGGGAAAAAATCAGTGAAAAAAAAGATAAACAACTCCAAAAACTGGAGAAAAGACAGGAATAGTGGTTCTCAAAAGAGAACACCCACATAGTCAACAAACATATGAAAACCAGCCAAACCCACTACCAAGGAAAGGAAAATGAGAACACGGAGATACTGATGGACACACATCCAGTGAAGAAATTACTTTAGTTCCAAAGGCTGCAAACCCCAGGGCAAATGGGCACCCACATACCAATAAACCAATAAGCGGGTAAATAAACTTGGAAGAAGACTTTCACAACTCCAACCACAGCTTCTAGGTGACACATTCAAAGATACTCACTGAAGATCTGATTTCAAGAGTTAAAAAATAGAATGGATAATCAATATATTTAATGAAAGCAACCTGCAAAAAGATACAGACAGTATCTCACTATGTAGCCTGAAACAATACCTATAATCTTAAATACATACCAAATGTAAATTTCCATATTAAAAATATATTTATTCAGGTAGAGGATGGTAATGGAGAAATAAGTGCTTGCTATAATATGTAAATGAAGACTACAAGGCAATTTAGATTATTTGACTACTCACCTTTAATTCATATTTTTCTTGAGCAATGACAGTTGATTACATTATTAAATGAAAGCTGCCCATAAATCATAGAAAAATAAAAATAAAATTACTCTGAAAATGTCTGGATGCTTAGCAAGTCAAACAAGGCAAGGGAGATAAACCCTGAAAAACAGCTTCATCCATTTTAATTATATTCTATTTAATAACTACATAAATCAAAGTAATAAATGGTTTTTAGGAAAAGATTGTTGGTTGTTGAATCCCAAAGTGAAAAACGTCATATACCTTTGGCAAAATGTTCACTTATAGTTAAACATGCAATGATTCTAGCAAAATAGAACAGACAAAAGTTAGTTTTAAGATGCTAGTTACTTCGGCGCAAAGAGCAGAGTTCTTGGAGTAAAACTATAATAGAAAATATAAAGAAAACGTAAGAAGAAATTTAAGAAGGTAAGGCCTTTCAATATATTCCTGTACATATCAGAAGGCTTACTGTACCTACTCTCAACAAAATGCGAGAAAAAGATTTGCAAGAGTGACACATCTCAACACTGACACAAATATTAAGTATAACCAGACCCACATAATTAGATTTCATACACACACACACCCACACACACACAGACAAATAATGTCAATGAGCTCGAAGGACGTAGGTGCAGGGATTTTATGACCACCACTATCAAAACCTAATAGCTACTAAGGTCTAGAATGGAAATGAACACAAATGTGAAACAACTAACATTACATAAATTGGGATGTGTGAATGAGCCAGAGTTTCTTGCCAGAGGAGAAGGTGTATTTTGTCACTGCCAGTCCTTGAAATAAACGGCCGCTAAAAGTTAGATGTAAAGGCCTACAAATCCATCCAGGTGATGACTTGGGCCTTTTTCCCCCCTTCTGGAGATATTTAGAGTAGTTCACCCTGAATTTATTTTTAAAACATCCAAATGAACCCTAAGACAATGAACTGGATCTATAACCTACAAGATACTGGTCAGAGCTGAGAAAGCAACTTTAACGGAGAGAGCAGATGGGCTCATGATGACGCCTTGAACAGAATTCTAGCCTCGGGCCCCAAATCCCTGGAGGTCACACAGTAAGTCTCACCAAGAGGGGGGCAGCTGTAAAATACAAGACCACAGCTCCAAGGGTGCTCAAAGTGACACATGGCAGTGGTAACAGGGAGAGCGACCGCAGAGAGTGGCTCTTGGAAACAGTAATGGTGATTCCTTGGCCCCAGGAGCAGGGCAAATACGTTCCATCTCAAAAATATCTTGATATCTGTATTTGAGTACAAATTCTTTCCTGCATATCCCTATGCACATTATTTTCCCTTATGCATTTCAAAATATCTTTCCGAGGATGAGTTCACAGACTTCCCCGGACTGCCAAAGGCTTCCAACGTACAAAATGCAGAAACAAATCCGAGTCCAACGCCAAGAACGCCAATCCACTGGGCTCACTGGAGACGTGTACCCTTCCAAGGGTGGGCCACTTGCCCAAAATTTCCAGCCAATCCACAGATCTTTAAAAAAGGACTCATTTCACCAATGAAAATAATCTAACAAAAGGGTCATCAGTTCATGGGTGTGAACTGATTATGAACAGTCTTTTCGATGCTAACCAATCACCTCTTGAGGGTGCATAACTGATAGCAAGCCTCACCTACAAACTAACCTTTCATAGAGGAGACACTAAAATCAACTCACGCATATAATTTTACACCTCTATGACGAAGTATTTTCAAGTAAGTTACTCTAAGTATCTCAAAATAATACCGGGAGAAACCTTAAAAATGGCTCATGAAACATTTCACGCTTCTCTCCCTTGGCGTAGGGGATTCTGTCTGCCTGAAACACTGACTCCTCACGCAGGTCACTCAGGAGTTAATTCCTACCTATCGTCAAGATTCAGCTCAAGAATAAAGTCATCTCCTAGAAACACCATCTCCAGACCCGTCAGACTGAACAGGCCTTATGGCCCCAAGCAAACCACCAAGACAGCCCTCTTCAAACACGGTCCAATCTTTGTTGCTCATATTGGTCTCCCTCCTCCCGACCAGTGCTGAACCTACTCAGAGCAGGGTCTCATTCTAACTCACGAGTGTATCTTCCTTAACACTGATTTTTTATTAAGTTTTTGCATTTTAATTCCAACATAATTAAATCTCAGTGCCTTGTTTTATAAAGGTGGTCTACGGGGGCTCCTGGGTGGCTTGCTCAGTCAGTTGAGCATCTGAGTCTTGATTTTGGCTCAGGTGATGATCCCAGGATTGTGGTATCGAGCCCCACATCAGGCTCTGCACTAGATATGGAGCCTGCTTAAGATCCTCTCTCTCCGTCTGCCCCCTCCCCAGTTCGCTCTCTAAAATACAAACATAGGGGCTCCTGGGTGGCTCAGTCGGTTAAGCATCTGACTTCAGCTCAGGTCATGATCTCACAGTCTATGGGTTTGAGCCCCACATCAGGCTCTGTGCTGACAGCTCAGAGCCTAGAGCCTGCTCAGATTCTGTGTCTCCCTCTCTCTCTGTCCCTCCCCCGCTCACTCTCTGCTCTCTCAAAATAAAGACGTTAAAAAAAATTTTTTAATACAATAAAATAAATACAAACATAAAATATAGAGGCACCTGGGTGGCTCAGTCAGTTAAGCATCCAATTTCAGCTCAGGTCATGATCTCGTGGTTTGTGAGTTCAAGCCCCACATTGGGCTCTGTGCTGACAGCTCAGAGCCGGGAGCCGGCTTCAGATTCTGTGTCTCCCTGTCTCTCTGCCCCTCTCAGGCTCTGTCTCTGTCTGTCTCAATAATAAAAACGTTAAAAAAATTTCTTAATATATAAAATATAAAAAAAAATAGAGGTGGTTTACAAAAGCCACTTAGTATAAATATAAGAGTGATAAACATGTAAATAAACCAAAACCTTAAACGTTTCTTTGGTCTGCTTATTATATCACTGGATTCATTCTATTAATATGAATAGGATGTTTAAAAACTTTTGAAACCTACAAGGTATTTGTTCTACACAATCGCTATTTAGGAAGGAAAGAAGGAAGGGAGGGAGGGAGGGAGGAGGAATTTGCTTTTGCATCCAGGTTGTAAGCTGAGGGTAGCCTGGCTCTGGATGTAAATACAATTCTCAGGCCTGCAGGCAGAGGGAAACCGCGAGACCTCTCTCAGGTGGCGTGAGCAGCGGCTTGTTCCCCACAGTTCACTGCCGACTCTGAGTTCTTACTTACTCTAGTATTTCAGTTGCCTTTTCCCCTTCTCCTGCTTTTGCGGGACACTGGCCATCCAAATGAATGGCGGTCCGACCAGACCTGCCGACCAGGACTCTGCCCCGCGGCCTCCACAGGAAGCAGGCAGGGAGGCCAGCTCACCACACCTGCCGCGACCAACTCAGGACCGCCAGGACTCGGGACGGATGCCAGCTTCGCTGGTTCTCCAAACTTGTCTCCTCCAACTCCCAACCAGCCAGAGAAGGTCAAACATGCGCCCCTGACCACTCCCACGGGAGGCCCTGCACTCATCAGTCTGCCTCCAGCTCCCGGAGGACAAACAAGATACACCTGAAGCCTCCTTTTTTTGCCCTAAAGTTTTTACAGCCTCTGCGGAGCTTAGGGTCTCTGCCAAACACAAGTAAGGGCGGTGACTACGACAGCCAGCTCCCCATCGACGGCCAAGGTGGTCTTCCCAATCGATCTCCACCTCTCTCGCAGCGCCACAGGAACTCGGACACGGGGCACAATCCCGTTTTAAGGACTGAATGTAAAACCTCACAGGTCCTCAGTCCGTAGGTCAGACTTGACTGAGGGTTCGGAGGGAGTCAGCTCTTGTACAGCCACACCCACAATCTGCAACTGAACATTCAACCTCCTGCTTTTGGTCATCTTTGAATCACCTGCACCTTTGATTTTTTTTCCCCCACTAGCCTTGTCCCCCAACAGCTCTGAGGATCCTGCCCTGTTGCCTGAGTCTTCTAGGCCCCCTCTTCGTTCCTGCCTTTTTCCCTCTTTCTTCTCTCCCCACCCAATGCCTGCTAGATGTTTGCGCAGACAAATTGTACTTCCCTGCCACCCCCACCTCTTTGGTTCATCCAAGCCTCGAGGCCACTCCCGAATCCCTACACACAAGGGAACGGAAGCCCAATTCAGACCCATCTGTGGCCTAATGGTTACAAAGCGCCAGGAAGATATTCCAAGGTGACAGCTTTTCTCTGTCTTCCGGAAGACCGTATTTCCCGACACACAAAGAGGAGGTCCCCTCCACGTATCCGAGACCCACACCCCTCGCAGAGAGCTCCGTCCATTCTCGCTTCCAAATACACTTTGAAACAGTATTCATTTGCTGTGTTCTTCCATAACACCCAATGATTTTTTTATTCGGTTTTTAATTTTAACTCCACTATAATTAACATATAGTGTTATATTAGTTTCACGTGTATGATATACTGATTCAACAATTCTATATGTAATACCCCTTGATTTTTACCTAAACTGGGGCTAAGTTCCCTTAGAACCTGAAAAATTCAAATCCTGTACCATACCAAAACAAAGAATAACTACTGATTAATCATGTTATAAAACATTTCTTGTTTAAAATAATATATGGTGGGTGATGGTCATGGAGGAGGGCACCTGTGGGGAAGAGCACTGGGTGATATATGGAAACCAAATTGACAATAAACTATTAAAAAAAAGAATGTGTTTACATAATAAAATAAAATAAAGTAAAATAAAATAAAATAATAGGTGGGAAGCGCAGTGGGACTCATAATAAAGCTCAATCTGCATTTGAGAAGTCACATTATAATGCTTTCAAGACAACCCAATGCCAAATGGCGACAATACAGCATAATAGAAAAGAAGGAAAAAGGACAAAAACCTAAACAGCCTCTTGACCAAATAGCTTTCAAGTCACAGTGAGGAGACCATGACGACAAAATCCAACACTGCGTGACAAAGAAACTGCTCTACACCTTCAGTCGGCAGGGCTGCGTCCACGGGTGCCAGGTCTTCTGTTACAAACAGGACACTGACCCGTCTGAGATGATACACAGTGGGTAACTTCCGCTGCTGTGAAGTAGATGGTTGTTCATCAGTGCTTTCCTCTCCCAGAATCTTCCACAAGATTTATAAACAACAGGTACGCCATCTAAGTAAATACCACCGGAACTCTGATCGAGCTTCCCTAAACTAATAACTTCTACCATAAAATTTCATCAGTCCAGGGGTGCCTGGGTGGCTTGGTCAGTTGACCATAAAATTTCATCATTTGTTAACTTATTTTAGTTGTAGAGATAATACACCTGTGTATAGGACAATCCAACGAATCTTAATACTTAATGCTGTGGCAATTGCTTTCTTAAACAAAGACATTTGTCTGTGGTAAAGGTCATTTAAGGACATATTCTAAAAACAGAGTCATAGTTTACTTTTATAAAAAATATAGATTCCCAAGTCTAGGTGTTTTGTTTTGTTTTTTTTTTTTGAGAGAGAGTCAGAGAGCGAGTGGAGGAGGGGCAGAGAGAGAGGGAGACACAGAATCTGAAGCAGGCTCCAGGCTCTGAGCTGTCAGCACAGAGGCCGATGCGGGGCTCGAACCCACAGACTGTGAGACCACCACCTGAGCCGAAGTTGGATGCTTAACCAACTGAGCCACCCAGGCGCACCAAGGTGCTTTTCATTTCTTTGCTCAAAACCTGGGACCCTAACCCCAAATTATGTTTGGACGTATATTTATGCATGTTAGTTGCTGCTAGTGATCCTCAATCTCCCAAAAGAAATGAATGCCTGTGACCTAGGGACGCTGACAGCTCTGGGACACTTCAGCTACAGCTCTGGGACACTTCAGCTACACAACCCCAAAGACACCAAAATATGTCAATAACGCTCAGATGGCTAAACTTTCCTTCACTTGTTCTTAAAGCCTTGGATGCCCAAAATGGTAATTTATCATTTAACAAAATAATGTTCCATTTTAAAAAATGATGAACACAAGATACTAGAGTTCACTGGCTTTAACCCATGAATAACCATGTAACCATATTCAAATGTTCTTATTACACAAAGAAAAAAAGCAACAATCTAACCTATGGAAAGTGTATTTCTGAAATAATCATTTATGATGAAAGTATGCTTTATGCTGTTATTTTGGTAGTAGGCTGTTTTTCTTTTTTTTTTATTTTACAGATGAAAGTATATCATTTCAAAACCGAAGTTCTACTATTCTAAGCATTCAATTAAAATTCTTATCCTACATTTGACAATTAATCACTCTTCCTTGCAGCAAGCCTTGGAAAATGTGGTACATCTGACAGCACAATAATTAACATGTTCACACCAACTGCCAGTCCTGCTCCTCCAGTCAGACTGGTCATACAGGGGAAACGTGTCGCTGTGAATTCTACTTCTGCTCATGGCAGAGCGGGCCAGGCACAACTCCCCGTCTGAGGGGAACAACTACAAAAACTAGACACAGCAGTGTTTTCATCTTCTTTGCCATATTAAATACCTAAAAGATGCTAAGGAATTCCCAAGACCCAAGACTTTGGCAAAATTTCAGAAGACTGGCATTTGCTACTGGCGAGACCGGGACTGGGGAGAAACAGACACTCCTACGCGCTACTGGAAGGCGGAGGAAGCCAAATGGTAACCGTGCGGATCTGTCCCTCAATCCCACAATCACCACTATGGAAGCGTGCCCTGGGCTATTTGCTTGTGACTGAAAAACATCAGACACGACCTAAGGGTCCCCACACAGGAGGTGACTGAATAACCTCTGATACGCACACACGGGATAGAGGACTGCGCCGCTCCAGCGAAGGGCGAGGAAGAGCTCTGCAAACTGATGTGGAATGACGCTGCCCCGAATCCATCCGTTTCTATAGCTTGGACTTTTGGAAGCATGCTAATCTTACACGTATTCAAAAGATAAGTAGGACAAGAGGGGGGAAAGGAAGCCTACGATTGTAAACAAACTGAAAACGAAGCAACTGTGTTTCCGTTGAGTATTATAACCACACTCAGAGAGGGGGAAGAGGACCAATCCAAGTACCTCAGGAACACAGCAGAGAGTAGACAGAAGGAATCTATAGACAAGGACTGGATTTGAAGTTATTAGTGTGAACTCATCTCAAAATGCGTGTATGTACAGGTATATATCACGTATGCGTACGAGTGTGCTGTGTGTGCTCACATGTGTATATACCGTGTCCATTTCCCAGTTCTGTTTTATGTATACGTTCCTGAGAAGCTAAGACAGCCCAGGAAAGAGAAGCACACTTAGGGCCCTAAACTGTGGCTTCTAATGCCACCTCCCACTAAAAGCAGCCAGAGCTCCTCTGAGAATTGACTGCGAAATGACTGGGCCAGCACAGAGAAGCTAGAAGCCAAGCCAAGAGTATCTTGCGCCAACAAGTTAAAAAATCACTCAAAAAAATGATGGGGTATGTCACAAGGACCCAGGAACCAACTCGAAAGGCTGTATACTGGCCAAATCTGGTATAATTTGAGCACCAAAATGATTTCAGTCATGAAGCCATTGATAAAAAGAGGAATCTCTGGTACATAGAATGACGGTAGACAGAAAGATGTCCTCCATCCTTATCCCTAGAATCTGATAATCTGTCACCTTACACGGCAAGAGGGATTTTGTACATGTGATTAAGTCAAGGATCTTGAGGGATTTATCCTGGATTTGACAGCTGGACCCAACAGAATAAGAAGGCCTCCTCATAAGAGGGAGAAAGGAGGATCAGAGTCAGAGGAGGAGATGTGTCAACAAAAGCAGAGGTCAGAGAGACAGGAGAGAGACAGAGATTTGAAGATGCCACTGTCACCTTTGAAGATGGAAGAAGAGGTCACCCACGAGCCAAGGAATACAGGCAGCCCCTGGGAGCTGGGAAAGGTGAGGGAAAAGGTTTTTCCTTTTCGGCTTTCCTTACTGCTTCCAAAAGGAACACAGGTATGCCGACACATTAATTTTACCCGAGAGACCCATTCTGTACTTCTGACCTCCAAAACCATAACATAATACATTTGTGTTGTCTGAAGCCCCTAAAATGTTGATAATTTTCTACAGAAGCAATAGGAAATTAAAACAGGATAATAGATATGCTAATTCTTATCATTTACTTTGCAAAAAAAAAAAAGGGGGGGCTTACATTTACCAAGATCTATACACTTTTACTTATTTATGAAAAACATTTGGAAATTTAGCAGACTATTTTATTAACAAAAATCTTTGTTAATGAGTATAAAATAACCTAATTATTTTATATTAAAAAGATAAATTTTAATTTTACTTTTGTACATTATTCATGTAACAATCTCCAGTAAAGGATTTAGTAATATGCCCTCATATGTATGTATTTAGAATTCACAAATGTATAAATAACAAATAGAAATGAATTTAAAGTACTGAACTATATCTTTACAATTAGGTCTATTAAATAAAATAAAGTGTATATCAAATTAAATTTACCTCTGATGGGGCACCTGGGTGGCTCAGTCAGTTAAGCATCTGACTTCGGCTCAGGTCATGATCTCACAGTCCATGGGTTCGAGCCCCGCATCAAGCTCTGTGCTGTCAGTTCAGAGCCTGGAGCCTGCTTCGGATTCTGAGTCTCCCTCTCTCTCTGCCCCTCCCCCACTCATGCTCTGTCTCTCTCTTTCTCTCAAAATAAAGAATAACTTATATACTTTTCTGTCTACTTGCATTTATGTCATACAATTTAAACACTTTTAAAGTATAATTAAAAAGTATAATTCAAAGGCATTTACAAATTTTGTTCATCTACTGCCCTTGTAAAAAAATGATGTAAAAATTATATTTACTGACCACTCTTTTGTATTTGTTTCTTATTCAGAAACTCTTTAGGCATCGAAAGATTATTTATTAATTATTTGTCTAAGGTCTTAAAGTTGCTTAAGGATTTATAATTATAATTACAAATTATGTTTATGAAAAATACTTTACATTTACATAAACTTTTTAATTCAATAGAACACACACACATAGAGGTGTCCTGATCCTCAGGCACACGTCTCCGCTAACTTTCACAAGATGACCACACTCCTGCACCCAGCAGCCAGATCAGAAAAAGACGTTGCCGGAACACTGTGAAGCCCTCTCGCAGCCCCTCCCGGCACCAGCTGCCCCAGGAATGACCACCATCCCGACCGGTAACAGGCTTGTTCGCTCTGTTTTCAAATTTCATGCCACTGGATCACGGTGTTTTGTGCCTGCCGTCTTTGTCTCAGCATTAGGTTGTGAGATTTAGCCAAGTTCTTAACTACAGTGATTTATCATTTTCTCTGCTCTGAGGTATTCTATCATAGGACTAAACCGAAATTTACTTATCCATTAGATTGAGGACATGGGCATTTGGATAGTTTCTGGTTTGGAGTTATGAGCATCTTCTCGATGTATTTTGGTGAACATATGCCCATATTTCTACTGAAAGTATATTTAGAGGTAAAATTGCTGAATCAGTGTCATATACTATGTCCAGCATCAATAACTACTACCATTTTTCTAAAGTATTTGTACCAACTTACATTCCCATTAGAAGTTTCTGAGAGTTCCACACTCTAAAACCTCACCAACTCTTAACAGGAGTTCAAAAATCTGGTTTAATTAAAGATAAATTACTCAATATGTATTAGCTTCTTGCCTTTAATTTAAAAACTTACAAAGGGACAGGTTTTCATTCAAAAAACGGTATTACCACTTAGCTTAGTTTTTTAAGTCAAAGAAATTGAAATATACTTCAGGTGATTTATGTATATTATTCCAGAATTCTCTAATAAAGAATCACCTTTATTTGCCTTTATTTTCCCTTTGCTGTTAGTTACGTTATTTCTGAAACCCCCAGGAATGGGAGCGGGCTGTCTGTACAATACAAATCATTGTGTGTCTCTGCCTCCTGCGTGGGCCACGCTGCTGATTTCCAACTCAGAGCAACTAACATGGTCTAAACTCTGGAAAAAAATCTGAGTTAAGCAACTGTGCTCATCAAGAATTAAACACATGTAATCACTTCACATAATAAAGTATCGATCAGCAGCCTTGAACATAGTTTGCGCTACCATTTCAAACAACGATTACGCTCCGTAGAGAGCTAGCTCTTCCACCTCCTGTATGCCAGTCATGCTCAAGAAGAGGCGATTAGAAAACTTCCCATAGGCTATAGCATTAAAAAATATTTTTATGAAGCCCATGAGTTGCAAATGATACCTTTCCTAGCATAATATTATGGGCTGTAGTTTCAATTATGATGATGATGGCATTTCATGTTCAGCAAATAAACTAAATGTCTAAATACACGTAGGTACAGATATTTGTAAATACTAGATCTTAACAAATTATCCCTGGGGTTCTCATTCTTCAGAGTAAGGAATCAATAAGCAATATTGGAACAATACTTGGAAATCATTGCCAGAACAGAGCTTCTGGTAATAGTGGATATGGTTACCTGGATTAAGCCTGTCACTGAAAATAAGGGAAAATGCCAGATAAAATGTAAAAAAACAAGACCTTAAAAGATAGTGGGGGAACTTCCAGACCAATTTCTGAATGAGAGTCTTAACCAGAGTGGAGGAGAAGACAAGAGCACAGCCCTGGTGGCACCCCGGCGGCACCCTGCTGCACCCTGGCAGCACCTGCCACTCGCCCAAGCACAAGCTCCAGTGGGGGCCACCAGGGCCAGAGAGGTCTGAGTCCGGTCTTCCCAGCACATGCAGTTCTGTGAATCTCCTACCCTAGCTGGGCACTGGGGAGGGGGGACCACACTCTCAGTGATGGAGAAATGAGATCCACTCACGAACCCTCCACACACATTCACACTCCTGGGAAGTGCGGAGGAGGCTGCCCTGGGGAGTTATGGTCTCAGACCTCTAGCCTCAGAGAGTCACACACTCGGTACAAATGACCTTGGTCTGAGGTAGCCTTGCCTGGCAGGGCCCCAAACAAAGCACGAAGCCTCTTGGAGGAGGGAACATCCACAACAGGCTTCAGGAAATGCCCTCAGAGTTCAAGGCCAACAACCAACAGGCAGAAAACATGAGTAAGGTCTCCAAGGAAACGAGATGAGTTGTACATGGACAACATGGAACAGACACCATCGCGCATCAGTCTCCTGATACTGGAATTATCAGACACTGTGTACAAGAGCCACATCTAACCAATGTGAATAAATAAATCACTAACTGGATTATTTATTACCACAAACCAAAAATAAACCACGAACCGAAAGATAACTACAGGGAACAGGAAACTCTAAAAAGGCAGTACAGTGGGCTGAAAACCAGACAAGCAGAATTTCCAGTGGTAAAAGAACTTCGACACATGGAAAAGAACCGTAATTAAAAAGTCAGCGGCAATATGTGGCATGAGACTGGACACAGAAGATAGAAATAAACCTCACAGAATATAACACTGAGAGAGAAACGTATGGAATACGGAGAAAGACAGCAAGTACAGAAAGTACACTCACGAAGTTTAATGTATATGTGGTCTGAGTTGAAGGAGACAGAAGAAAGGAGAGAGAGAATGAACAGAGACGATGGCTGAGAATTTTCCAGAATTGATGCAGAAGGGCAATCCATAGATTCAAGAGGCACAGAGAATCTTAAGCAGAATATAAAGAGGTACACAGTTGGTTACATCAGAGTGGGACTACAGAAAACCAAAGACCCTCCACTCTCCTCCAAAAATTAGTCCTAAATGGAGACAAGGGACAAAGAGACGAATTATCTTCACAGGAAAAGCAGACTACAGGAAAATGGAGAACATAAGATAATGAAATATTATCTTCACAGTACTAACCAAGAACAAAAATAACTGCCAACCTAGAATTTAATACTCAGGAAAAATCTCCTCCAAAAAGACAATGACTTGACAAAAGAGAGTGCCAGCGGCACCCCCAAGCCAAGGAAAGCTGTGAAGGATGCACCTTGGGCAGGAAGAGGCGGGGCCAGAACTAAGGAAGAAAGAAAAACAAAACAGACAGCAACAACAAAAGGCAGTATACATGTGGGTACATGTAACTGAACATGGTAGCACAGTAGGAATGAGGATTAGTTTGTTACTTAACAATAAAAGAGAGTTAAAGAGGAAGAAACAGAACAAGATAAGACTATAAAGTATGAGGCAAAAGTAATATACCTCATGGGGGGATTAACTGGAGTTGTTGGCTAAGGTCTGTATTTTACTTAAAAAAAGATAGCTTCTTTCTTAAGTTCAGCTTTTAATAAGTTAATATGCATGATGTAAATTTTAGGGTAAGAAATAAAAGAAGAGAGAGAGAGAATCTAAACACCAACCTTCTATAGAGAAAAAAAATTAATGCAAAATAAAGTAAATCACTACAAAAGAGAAATTAGAGGTGGGAAAAGAGAAAGTATGTACAGCAACGTCTGAAAGAAAAGGTACAGTGACTTCAAATTTACTAACAATTATACTAAATGTAAATGGAGTACATGCTCCAGGGAAAAGTTAAATACTGGTCAAATTAGATTTCTTATAATACTCTATGATACTTACATGACACACATCTAGTATATAAGGTTAGAGAGATGTTAGAACGAAAAGAATGAAAGAAGATATGTCAGCAAATATTAAGCAAAAGAAAGCGTTTGTGATTATATTAAAAATGAGCTAAAAACAAGCCTTTAGGCAAAATGCATCACTAGGAATTAAGGTCACTCCACAATGAAACAAAGGTCAATTTCATAAACGAAGCAATTTCCAATCTTTGTGCACTGATAACATGGCCTCAAACTACATAAAACAAAAACAGAATTACACAAGGAGAAATAAATTCATAATAGCCTTAAAGGAGATTTATACACACCTCTCTAAGTTACAGAAAAATGACACAAAAGTCAGAATCAAAATCACAGAAACACATGGACAAGAACTTCATAAAAATATATTCTCAAAAAGCCAATAAACACTGGAAAACGACTCAGCCTCCGGAGTAGTCTTGTTCTTACCATTTAAAACTGTGGTGAGATATCACTACATAGTCATTCATTTAAGAGCCGGAAATAACAAGAGTTGAGAAGGAGGCGGCGAGCGGGAACTGCGCTGCTGGTGTGAATAGAACTAGGACCGCCCCTCCGGAAAACACGATGGCATTTTCTAGACAAAATCAGTCTGCTTATATTCTCCGAGCACTCATTCCATTCCTAAGTACGTATCCTAGAAGTCCTGCATGCTCATGTGGTGCATGAACAAGAACCCCACTGCAATATTCTGTAAATGCCAAAAGCTAGCAAGAGCCTACTGTCTATCGGGAATAAATGAGTAAACCGCGCTATCTGCATGTTTTCATAATCGACACTGGGCTCCAATACAACACACTGGTGAAAGCTTAGACCACATAGACACACAACGAGGATGTCCTATAGACACTGAGCCCAAAAGGCAAGTCACAGATAAATACATACGGTCCTGACTCCAAGTACGAAAGCAGGCGACCCTGACCTCCACAGCTTAGGACTGCGTGGGAATCACCGCTAAGGAAGTCAGGGTAGCGGCCCCTTCCCCAGGGGGGGGAAGGAATCGTGGCTGCGGGAATTCAGAGCTGAGGTCACGGTTTTTTTTAACTGAGTGGCAATTTCTCCAGA
>PJEM01011430.1:0-54277 GCA_004023845.1 Helogale parvula
AGTCCGCAGCCCCCAGCTGCGATGAGGAGGACAAGTCCCCTGTCCCCAGGGGGCGCCCCAGGGACGAGCCTGGTACTGGGGGTAGGAGGGTCCCCACCACCTCTGCCAGCCTCCAGCCTGGTGCTGTTTACTCGGTAACCTCCAACTGTGCACTCCTGCAGCAAGCACTTAGGGGCCGCCTGCGGGACCCCAGGCCCTGGGCCCAGTGCTGCAGCCACAGCTGGGGGCAGGTGGAGGAGGGCGACCTCCCTGGTGATGGGGGCCCTGCCTCCCCTCCCCCGCTTCTTCACCACTCCCGCTCTTCACAGCCAACGAGTTGACCCGGCTGCAGGGGGAAAACGAGGCGTTGAAGGAGGAGGTGAAGCGGCTTCGGGGCCCAGGGTGAGTGGGGAGGTGCACCCCCACAATCCCCACGGGAGGCCTCGCCACAGGGCGCAGAGAGGAGGGCGCAGGGCCCGGGGGTCCCCACAGGCCATCACCACAGCACAGACTTCTAAGCCCATGTTGTCTAACTAGCGGGAGCCCCAGCGACACCCTAGAAACGGAGCTGGGTCTCCAGCACCCGCAGCCGCCCACAAGGCCTTCACCCGGCGGAGCCCTGGGTGGTGGGGTCTCAGGCAGCATCAAGAGCGGGCTCTTCCTGGTCACCCGGGTGTCCCCGAGGGGTGACTTGTGCCCCAGGAGGGTGCCTTGGCCCTCCTGGTCATCTCTGTCTGGGGGCACCGCCCTCGCTCACCCTCCCTGTCTTTGCCTCCCCTCGGAGTCAGGCTCAAGCCCCAATACAGGGAGGGTGCGTCAGACCCCCCCTCACCCCTACTACTCCCCTCCCCGGGCGCTCGGAAGGCCGTCACCGAGAAGACAGCGGGAGGCCACAAGGAGGCCGGGGACGACCAGCCAGGTGCGAGCCCCCGGAGAGAAGGTGCTGTGGGGGACGGGAGGCCAGGGAGTTGGGCACTGCAGGACTGTGGAGCCCCCCCGCGCCCCCGAGCCTCCTAACCGGCCCTGCCCACGGTGTCTCCTCCCACAGAAAAGTGCACGGGCTCCAGAACATCTCCCGCAGCCAAAATCTCCCCAAGTGCCAGCCTGCCTGAGACGCGGGCCCCAGACATGGTGAGGACGAGGGCCCCCAAGCCCACTCCTCCCTGCCGGGCAGCCCCAGCTCTGTGCTGGGCACAGCATGCCAGCCCCACAGGGCAGGTGCCTGGCCTCTTTGCCCACCAGGGACTGCTGGGTGGAGGCGGGGCTCCGAGTGGGCGGTGACCTGCCCAGAGTCACAGAGAACGAGGGCAGTGGGCGGCAGCCACCCGGCCCCGGCTGACCGGTCCACCCGGCGCAGAGTCCCCAGCGGATCTCCAACCAGCTGCACGGGACCATCGCCGTGGTGCGGCCGGGGTCCCAGGCCTGCTCTGCTGACCGGGGCTCCGCCAATGGGACACCCGCACTGCCACTCACCGGGAGCAGCCCCCCCAGCCCACCCTATGAGCACAGCCTCCCCCTGGACAGGTGAGGTCCTGTGCGCCGCCGCCGCCCCAGCCGAGCGCCCCGTCTCCAGATCTGGTCCCACCTTTCAGAAGGTGGCCAGGACAGGGGAGGGCGGTGTGGGGGCGGCAGATGGGGACTGAGCCCAGGGAAGCCCGCTCAGAAGTGGCCTAAGACCATCCTCGGTGTCTGAGAGCGTCGTGCAGTCCGTCCGCAGGAGCGGCCGGGGACAGAGCAGGCAGCGGGGGCCCAGAAGCGAGAGAGATCTCCGTGTGCAGGTCCCTCCTCAGAGCCGCGGGCCCCAGGTCACCTCGGGCCACGCCACAGCGGGACTCGTGCCCCAGCCTCGTGGGCCCCAGGCAGCACAACTGTGAAATGGGGGCGAACCTGGGCTCCTCCTCTCCCTGCAGCCTTCTGCGGGCCTCCCGGCACCCGGTCATGACCCATGAGTCCCTGAAGCGCTCCCTCCGGGCTGACCGCCTCTGCCTCCTCAACCGCCACCTGACCCTGCACCTCCAGAGCCCCCACGGCAGCCCCCAAGTGCCCGCCTCAGCCCCCAGCGGTCCCCGGCCCCAGGGCCTGAAGGCTGGAGAGGCAGAGGCCTGGGAGGAGCCCGTGGGCCCGCTGGGCCTCCCGGGGGGCCTAGCGGACATGCGAGACCCTCGGCTGGAGGGGGCTCTGCACCTGCTCCTGGCCCAGCAGCTGCGGGCACAGGGGCGGATGGGCAGTGCCAGGCTGAGGGGTCCGCCCACGCCAGGAGGGACCCCACCCTCCCCACCCATCAGCTCTGACTCAGAAGGCCCCCCGGGCGAGGCAGCCCCGTCCAGAGGGGCACACGCACAGCCCACTGGCCCAGGGAGCCCCAGGGACAAGGAAGCCACAGCCACACAGGACTCTGCCCCGGACAAGCCCCTGGACCTCTCAGAGCGCGGCCGGGGCCGGGATGCGTCCAAGCTTCCTGACCAGCCGGGGTCACCCAGCCCCCCAGCTGCCCGCACTCCCAGCCCAGAGCCACCCCCGGAAGTGGAGCCACCTGCCCAGCCTGCACCCTGGGGACTCAGCAATGGCACCAAGGGAGCCAGAGCTCCAGAGGCGGAAGGACCCCCAAGTCCTGCGGTAAGGGGCCCACCCTGTTCTCCACCTCCACACGCCTCCAAGCCAGGCCCAGGCCAAGCTCTTTCCATCAGGTCAGTCTCCCATGAGAAAGCCTGGCTGCCTGATTCACACTAGAGAGGCGATGACTAACCTTCCAGCTGCATCCCCAGCCAGAGCCTCGCAGGCTGTGCGCAGGGCTGGGCGGGGGGCAGGGCAGCTGCCTCAGGTGAATGGAGCTGCTTACTTGCTTCCCCTCAGGACCCCGCACAGGCTCTTCTGGGGCCCCACCCCCATGTGCCCTCTCTGAGCGGAATGGGAGATGAAGCTAGAGGGGGGCCAAACCCCCCCCCCCAACCCACACAGGCCTGATGCTGATGGCCGCCCAGGTGAGGATGAGTACTGGGGATCAGGAGAACCTGGAAAGCCGTGTCGTCGTGGGAAGGGAGGGGCGGTGGTCAGTGGCGGCCGAGGGAGCCCGTCCTAGGGCCCAGCTCGGCCAAACCCTGGGTCTAGAGCTTGGCACCCCAGCTTCAGACCCAGGAAAGAGGTGCAGGCCCAGGACAGGCAGATCGCTGATCATAGGCAGGGAAGGGAAGAGCATCCTAGCAATTAGGGCTTGAGGGCAGGTAGTGAGCTCCCCGTCACACAGCTACCAAACCTGGGGATAGCCCAGATGGTGGGGCCATGGCAGAGCGTACCAGAGACACTGGGCAGGTTACTTGGCTCCTCTGTGCCTCAGTTTCCTTGTCTGTAGCTGCCACTCCTAGTCTGGCCTGCTAGAAGGCCTGTGCTCTGCTAGAATCCAGGTCCTGCGGCCTGGCCTGACCCACACCCTGCGTCCTGCAGAGCTCAGCAAGGCCCAAGTGCAGTGGCTGGAGTCGGAGGAACTGGACGAGTCGGACACCTCGGAAGATGAGGTGAGGTGGGTCCCCAGCCACCCTCTTGGGTGGCAGGGGCGTGGGGGGGCGGGCTCAGGAAAAGGCCCTTGTCTGACCACATCCCCACACCCACAGGTGGGCCGGAGCTCCGAGGTGGGGGCCAAGCTGAGCACGCCGCGGGCGGGGCCCAGGTGCTTCTGCACCAAGGAGCAAGGGCAGGGGCTCCAGCAGAAGAGGAAGCGAGCCATGGGCCCCTGGTGCAGAGGTACGGCGGGGGCCGCGGAGGAGGGGAGGGGGCAGCCGAAGCCCGGTACCCCCACCTCACCCTTGGGGCTGCTCAGAACCAGAACTTCCCCCAGGCACAGGCCCCTTTGAGCAGGGACCCAGGTCAGGACAGCGTGGATCCTGGCTCTTTTCACCTCACTGTCCAGCCTGAGCTAGTCCTGTCCCCCGGAACCTCAGTTTCCCCCCAGAACGGGCGGGGGGGGGCAATAGCAAAACGAGCGAGAGACTTCAGTGGGATAAGGCTGAGGACAGTTATCACCGTCTTTGGCATCAGGGCGAAGGGGCCTCCTGGGCCCCAGCAGCCCCCAGGTGCTGGCCTCTCTCCTGCCCCCTTGTGGCGGGGTCTCTGGACCCTCCCGTCCACCCTCAGACAGGAACCACAGGGAGGGTGCAGAGTGCAAGTGTGTCTGTTCTTGCTGAGGCTGGGGGCGGGGAGGGGGGCGGTGGCGGTAGCTGCGGGATGTTTGCGGGGGGCGGCGCCTGTGGGCCCCTCCCCGGAGGGTCACTGGAGCGGCTCCGGCCCTAGGGTATCAAGATGACCTTCCACTTCCTGGTCCGGCCACAGCGGCAGCTTGGCTGAGCCTGTGAATGCCTGAGCTAATAAGGCAGGCCGCCCTGGTGTTTGTGCAAGCAGGTCCGCGGCAGGCGGCCGGGCTGTGGCCACCACAATGTGCCATTGTTGCCGGGAAAGTGACAGTGGCCTGTGTTTGCTCGGGCGAGCCGTGTCGGAGGCCAGCACACCTGTCGCGTTTCAAGGCACTTCCTGCTCAGCATATTCGGAAACTGTCCTGGTGGCCACAATCCATAGGGGTGTCTGGGTACCCATCGTGCCCTCGGCTCTGAGCCACCCCGTCCCCGGTGCTCCTCCCTGGGCGGACATGGTGGCTCACAAGTAGGCACCCACCCAAAGCCTGCACCGCACACACTGCTGGTCAGTGAGGACAGCGGCCTCGCCCAGCTTGTGCCGGGCACCGCTCGGCGCCAGGGGCGGTGCCCTTGGATCCTGTGCCCGTGAGGAGGTTCGAGGTGGCAGACGTAGCGACTGCCTTTGGGCCTCCCCACCCTGCCCAGTGATGATCATCACTGCTTCACAGGTGGGAAAATTAAGGCTCCAGGAAGTGAGCTAATCTGCCCAAGGCCACAGAGCTGGTATGTGGGGTCAGGATCCCAAAGTGGCCCATCCAACCCAGAGCCCTTGTTCTGTTAGAGCCCAGCATCTTGGCAGGACCTGCCCTCGAGGGTCCCCACCAGTGTCTCGGGGATTCTGAGAGCATTTCCTGAGAAGTGGGATTTATCCAGAAGGTCCTGGGCCTCCAGCAAGGCGTCGCGGCCCCCGGGCCGGACTGTCTTCAGAGTCTCGCGCCTGGGGAGAGAGCTCAGCCTCCAGTCAGACCAGCCCTGTGCCCATATCTGGTGCTTCCAGGAACGCGTCAGCTCCCCTTGCCCAAACGCTGCCCCCGGGGCCCTGGGCAAGAACCCAGCACCACTGGGGGACACAGACTGCCGCCTCTGCCTAACCTTGGTCCGCTCTCCACAGCCCCCAAGAAGCCACCACCAGGGAGAAGGAGTCCGGGGGAGCCCCTGACGGCACACGAGGGATCCGGGAGCCCAAGGGACCCCGAGGATGGCAGCCCCCCACCCAGCAACAGCAGCTGGGAGGAGACTTAGCAGGCTGCTCCCAGGGGCACCACGACCGACAGCCCAGCACGGGGCAGGAGGGTCCGGGTCCTGGACCATCTCCACAGGGACTGGCAAGGCCAAGAGGGGATCTTGGGCTGGCCACCTAAACCCTCCCTCTCCACTCAACACAGAAATGACCTGCTGGTCCTGGCACTCTGCCCTCACCCCAGCGTCTGCTCTCTTGTGGGGAGGTGGGGCTCTCAGAGGCAGGGGAGGCAGGGGTGACCCAGACTCCAGCCCAGCCGCCACCCCTGCTGCATAGAGGCAACCCTTCCTGGGCAGTGCCCCCACTTTTGAGCGTCTCAGACTCACTGGCATCCCTGACCCCAGGCCACCCCCTCCCTAACTGGGCAGAGAGCGCGAGTGGTGGTCTCAGGCGCCCCCTCGTGGAGTCCTGCAAACGTGCTGGGCGGTCGGGTGTGGGGGGGCAGGTGGGCGGTGGTGGGCGCCGGGTACCCAGGAACAAAGGTGTAAGGGATGGCATGTGCACTGGCAGAGGCAGGGGCCCAGCTGGGTCTCCACCAGCCTGGGCTCTTGAACACATTCAGGGCTGAGGAATAACACCAGCCTGTTGGCAGAGGGTGCAGGGACCAGGGCAACCTCTGGGGAGGGCTGCAGGGAGCAGCACAGAGAATCTGCGCCCGCCCCACAGATCCCCCTCCTCGCTGACTCCTCCTAGTCCCCGGCCCCACGTCTGCCACCTGCAGGACTCCAGGGCGGCTCCCCTGGGATTGCACGTGTAGCCCTCGGGGACACCCTGCTCTTTCAGCCAGTGACTGTCACTCTAGGAGGGTGTGACTCAGAGCACCCTCTTTGGGAGGAGCTTAAACAGGCTCCCGGGCCCCATCCCAGACCCACCGAACTGAGGTCTTGGAGGCCGCCTGCACATGAGGTTTGAGAACTGCCCGTTCTGGGCAAAGCCAGGGCACGGGGCAGTGACTGGGCTGGGTGCGGCCTGCAGCAAATCCAAGGTGCAGGTCTGACGGCTGGACCGCGGCTCCCCCTCATTCACTGGCCCGCCCGCCTGCTGGTCCCAGAGACCAGAGGGACTAAATTCCCAAGAAGGAAGCTGGGGGAGAGGGGTGTGTGTGTGTGTGTGTGTGTGTGTGTGTGTGTGACAACTCCTGTTGTTAAAAGTTGCTTTGATTTTTCTGACATCAAATAAAAGCTGTGTGCTCCATTCACGTCTGACTTGCAGGCCAGAGCCGGCTCAGGGATCCCCTGCGCACTGGAGAAACACGCCAGGTAGAGGCGTGTATGCAGGCCCTGGAAGAAAGCCCGTTCCTCCCGGGGTCCCTCTGGCCCCCTCAAAACTTAACTCAGTGCTGGCTGGCAAAGGAGAGACACTCCAGGGCCCAGCTCTGTCCCCCGGCCGCAGACAAGCATGGATGGGGCTGAGAGGCAAAAGATGTCCCTCCTCCATCTCTACGTCCCCCCATAACCTCCTTCTTACCTGCTTTGTCTGGCGTCAGCTTAACTGCTGGCTACCTGCTTGTCAGCTGTGCCTGCCAGGATCCCCCCTCTAGCGCCACCCGAGCAGGACTGAGGTACAGCACTTCACAGCTCTGGGCTCACTCGTCCCTGCCAGGGGCCCCACGAGTCACACACAGCACCCCCACTTTACAGACAGAAGGGTAAGCAGCTGACCCAAGGTCGCCCAGCCGGCCGGTGGCAGAGGAGGCTGAACCTGGAGCCGAGGCTCTGAGCTGCGCAGGCCCCATGCTGCCCGCTTCCGGCACGTCGGCAGGTGGCAGCAGCAGCGGGCACCCCCCGTGGGCACAGGGACTCCCCAAGAGGGGCCTTCACAGGGCACTTCTGCCGCCTGTAAGCGCCTGGCGGCACGTGTTCAGTCCCCATTACATGCTTGGTCAAGCCCCACTTTCTGCCTGCCGGGAAGCTGTTCCCTCCCTCCCAGGCGCAGGAGAGGCCTTGAAGGCCGACTGGGAAGGGCATCGGGAAGAGGAAAGAGGACAGGCCAGACGCTGGGTGAGCCTCCCCATGGTGGCAGATGGAGATCAGTAGGAGAGGCCACGGGGGGGGGGGGGGTCACGGGGGAGTAGGGAGTCCGAAGGGGGAGCGGCAGGCAGCAGGCCCCAGCTGGGACAGGAGACTCCCCCACTCCTCCTGCCCTCACAGAGAAGCACAGAGCCAGGCTGCCCCGCCCTGCCCTGCCCCATCCTGCGCCCTCTCCAGCATGGGCACAGAAGATACCCAGGATCAGGGTGTGTACCCAGGGCTACACTCAGAGGCACTCTCTGGGCCAACCCCCCAGCAGGTGCCCGGATCTGCAGCGGCACCGCAGACCCGGTGAGGGGACGCCCCTCACTGAGCCTGCGTAATCCTGACAGTACCCTGAAGTTATTGTCCCGGGCAGAAAGCTGGACAGAGCAGAAGAGTGACAAGAGGTGGACCCTGTCCCCCCAAAGACACAGAAGGGCTCCTGGGGGCTCCAGAACAGGAAAGTGAGGCCTAGGCACCACGAAGGCTCAGGTCACCTTGCTGCTGAGGGAAGTGCAAGACCCTGCCTGGGGCTGAAGGCCCAGCACTGCCCCCATCGGCAGGCTGTGATCCCAGGTAAGTGTCTTTCTCAGTCAGTGAGAAAGCCACGTGGCACCGCCTGCCATTCCAAGGAGCCTTGGGGCTCTTTGAGGAGATGACTCTTTACGAGCTGAAGCCCCCCAGAGGGCAGGCGGCACAGCTTCAGCCCCCATACCCCAGCCCCCAGCACGGACACACAGCCCAGAGAAGTGCTGGAGCCTAAAGACTCAGGCTTGACGGAGGCTGACCACGAAAGCGGCAACCCAGCAAGAAGAACAGGGAGCCAGAGCCCCGAAGCTCCTGCTTCCGAGGCGGGGACTCGAACCTATGGTGGTACGGCTGCCTTGCCCTAGGGGGCTCGGTTCCAGGATACCTCAGACCACAGCAGATCTGTCTCTAGGACCCAGGGGAGCCACCCCCCTATCCCCGCCCGCGAACTTCGCGGCCCGCCCTCCGCGCCATGCGGACCAATGAGCAAGCGCAACAGCGATTCATTTGCATGCGGGTCCGCCTCGGCCAATGGGCGGCGTGCGCTGGCGCGTGCGCGCAAGCGGAGCGGCAGCGGCGGGCGGCCGGCGGGCTCAGTCGGAGGATGGCCGCAGCCGCGGCGGGTGGAGCCCCGGGCCCGGCCCCCGGCCCCGCCAGGGCCCCTCCGCCCGCCGGCTCCGGCCCCGCCGCCAGGGCCCCGCCGCCGGCGCTCCGGAGGCGCGGGGACTCGCGGCGCCGCCAGGCCGCGCTCTTCTTCCTCAACAACATCTCCCTGGACGGCCGGCCCCCGAGCCTGGGCCCGGGCGGAGAGAAGCCCCCGCCGCCGCCGCCGCCGCCGCCTCCGCCGCCCGCCGAGGCCCGCGAGCCGCCCGCGCCGCCGCCGGGACCCCAGGCGCCCGAGCTCTCCTCCCGCGGGGCCCCGCCGCCGCCGCCGCCGCCGCCCGCGCCCCCCGCCGGCCTGCCCGGGCTGCCCGGGGCCACGGGCAGGGCGTCGGCGCCCCAGGGCCTGCTCAGCCCCGCGCCCGCCCCTGCGCCCGCCGGCCTCGGCCTCGGCCTCGGGCTCGGGCTGGACGGGCAGCGCCAGAGGTGAGTGCGAGCGCGGGGCTGGGGTGACCCGGGGACGTCGGCCCAGGGGCGGAGGCGGGCCAGGGACCTGACGGCCCAGGACACTGGGTCAGGGTGACCTGGGAGGGAGGGGGGCTCGGTCCAGGGGATAGGGGCACAATGGGCCGGGGCCCCCTCTGCACAAGACATGGGGATCAGGGTCACCTGGGGCCCTGTCTGCACAGGACTTGGGGATCAGAAGGTGACCCTGATCCCCTGTGAGCCGCAGACACAGGGCTGGGGTGTCCTGACTTTGCCAGCCCAAGAGAGAGCCTTGCCTGGGCCCGGTCAGTCTAAGATGTGGGGGTCAGCCTCCTCAGGGCTTGTCCCGCGACACGAGGGTCATGGTCCCCTTAATTCTGCCAGCTCCTCAGCCCTTATCAGCCCCCAGACATACAGCCCTGTCAGCTCTGGGCACGCCCCTCCCCGACCTGCCTTTATCCGTCCTGGACTCAGCGACTTTGGAGCATCCCTTGTGTGTCCCCTTGCGTTCTCCTAGCTGGGCGTCCCCTCCTTGTGGGCCAGGGCTCTTCCCTGCACTGACATCTGGTGTCCAGGTCTTCTGCACCAGGGCAGACCTCCCAGCCTGCCATCCCACAGCTCCTGCCCCCGGTACACCCCTGCCTCTCTCTCTGCAGATTCCCAGCCCTCCCCCTGCCCCGTCCTCTCTGGGCTCAGTGTCCCTGGCCCTGTCACACCCCAGC
Organism: Helogale parvula; assembly: GCA_004023845.1. Classification (NCBI taxonomy): domain Eukaryota; kingdom Metazoa; phylum Chordata; class Mammalia; order Carnivora; family Herpestidae; genus Helogale; species Helogale parvula. Next base: position 9,752 of record PJEM01011430.1, read on the forward strand.
TGGCACTCACTCCCCCTGCCCAGGTTCCATTTCTGGGAAGCCCTCAGGCCATCCCAGATCAGCCCCCACCCTTGAGCCCTGGCCCTCCAGTCTGTCTGTGCCCCGAAAGGCCCAGCCGCCAGACACCCACTTCCCGCCCCGAGAGCCTTGCACAGTCCCCTGCGTGGCGGCAGCTCTGCGGGTCCCTTCAGCCTTGCTGCCACAGTCCTGCTCCTCGGCCCCTTCCTCCGGGTTCCGGGGCTTCCCATACCCTCCCACTGCCCACCTGCACCTTGAGGACTGATTTGGAGCCTGGGCCTGGGCCTCAGGGTGGGCTTCGGTCACAGTCCTTCTGGAAGGCTACTGTGTGCAGGACAGAGCTGCAGGGCAGCCCTCTGTGAGGCGGGGGCCGAGTGCCGAGCCCAGTGCCCTGCAGAGGTGGGCCACGGCCTCCCAACCCCCACCACTGCCTGGGGGCCAGAGGCGGCTCTTCTCAGCAGGAGGTCATCAGGGCTGCACTCGCTCCCCACTCAGCAGTCGCCTCCACCCCTGGCCCTGGCCCTCAGACAGCGGTCAAGGCACTGGGGGTTGGTTCTCTAAGGCTGTTTTGGTTGGGATGTTGAGTCCAGAATACAAGGCTTGGTCCTTGCTTTACGGTCAGGGCTCTTGTGTGTGGCCCGTGGATAAGTGCTTGCTGAGGTCACTGTCACACCGCAGACAGAGGATTTCCAACCATCCGGAGGAGTGGCTGCCTCCTGGGCAGGCCAGGACACCCGTGGACTTGATCCCTTCCACAGACAAGCCTGGCTGAGCTCCGGAGGCAGTTAGGGTGCTGACTGGAGCCAAGGGACCGTGCTTCCCGACATGCGGCAGCTCGGCAGCTCGAGTCCAGTCCCCTGGGGACGTGGGGGTGCTTATGCGAGAGGAGTCTGACACTAAGAAACAACTAGTTTGCTGGCAGGAGTCCGGCCGATATAAAAACAGCCCGACAGCCCACTTGTCCTTGGCCTCGAAGTTGTCGAGTCAGCCCGGAGGACGGTCCCCACCTTGCACCAGGCGGGGGGCAAAGCCCCTCTGTTGTGTGAGGAGTCGTGGGACTTGGGAGGGAAGGTGGCTCGCTGGAGGCAGACCCCAGCCCGAGAGCGATGTGTGCGCTCTCCCCGCCGGCTGTGTGATGCTGGGCGCCCCCTGCCCCTGCGGGGTGCCTGTGCGCTCGCTCTGGGCAGGCCGCCGGCTGTGGGCCAGACCCTGCCATCCAGCCTGGCCAGCAGCCCGCCCCTCGGAGCCACGCTCGGGGGAGGGGCCTGGGGGCCATGGACACTGGATGCGCGTCGTAACCAGGGGCCCTGCGAGGCCATGTGGCCCGTGGTATCACCACGCTAAGGGGGGGCGTGTGCAGGGGCCCCAGCCCAGGAGGAGGCTGGCTCAGGATGGGATATGGTGTGGGGCCCAGCACCCACATCCACCCCAGGTCCCCTGTCCCTCCACCCCTGGCCTCAGCCTGGACGTGAACCCTCTGTCCCTCCTCGGGCTCTGCTGCCGAGCTCAGGGCCCTGCCCTCATATTTGGGAGTCACTGTCCCTCCCCGTGACAGATAGCGGCCCCCCCCCCCCATGTGGGGACTGTCCACTTCATTCTGTGTACCGCAGGCCCAGAGGCGGGCCCACAGAGAGTCATTGAAGAACGTGTGAGGGGGGGCCAGCCCAGCAAGGCTCCATCGAGGATCCAGATCCGGTGTTTTCCAGGAGTAGGGGAGGGGGGACGGCGAGGGCCTCTTCCCTGAAGTCTGTACCGCAAGTGCGGTGGTGTGACCCGGGCTCTGGGAACAGACCTGCGCCTGTCAGGGGCTCTGTGACTGGGCAGGAAGCATGCCCGCACTGAGCCTCATTTACTGCTCTGTGAAATGCTCCTGCCTTAGGTACCACCTGCCTGGGAGGCTGCGTGAGGTCAGGGGAGGTGGAGGGCTCAGCGAGGGGAGGTGGTGGCCCAGGCCAGGCGAGCAGGCGCCTGTCACAACCAGGTGACCCAGGGAGCGCTCACACGCGGGCCTCAGTCCGCCTGGCGTGGCTTTTCCCGCGAAGCCAGTGAGCAAGCCGTTGGATTTCTATTCCTCCTGAGCTCCTAACACGGCGTTTATTTTTATTTGGACACTGCAGTCACTTAACGCAAACTGGCAGGTTTCCGGGCTCCGCCGCCGGCAGAAACAGGTGGCCCCTGCTGGGCCCTGCACCCTGCTCTCTCGCTGCCGAAACAGCACCACGAGCTGGGCAGCCGTGAACACCTGTGTGGCTTCCTCACACCGTCCCTGCGGTCACAGCCTGAGGTCTGTCTGGGCTCCAGGGAAGGAGCCTTCCTGCCGCCCCCCCCCCCCCAGCTCCTGGTGGCCCCAGGTGGCCCTTGGCTGGTGATTTCCCTTCCTGGTTACATTTCACATTTAGTGTTTTGGGGGCAGGTGGGGGAGAATGAGCCAGAGAGCAGGCAAGCCCGTGGTCTAGTGACTTGTGCCCTCCGCAGCCTCTCCCACTGCCCTGACCTCTGGCCCCTCTTCCCCAGAGAGTCAGACTCGGGCAGCCTCGGGGCAGTAGACACCAGCCTGTGTACCCAGACCTCGCTCCACAGAGAGGCTTCCGGCCAGGGGCCACCGTGTTTGCCCAGACATCCGGGGCCAGGGGGCGAGGCAGTGCCAGTGCCCGGAAGCCCGAGGTGTGTTCTCTGTAACTGGCTTGTGGGTTGTGTTTTTAAATGAGGTGTAAAATGCAGGCCCAGCTCTGGGGGCAGCGCACATTCCCCGCCCCCCAGAAGCTCTCCCCACACAGTACCCCTAGCACACCAAGACCCCCACATCATGACCGCTGTCACAGCAGCACGCGATGGAGTCCAGGCCCGGGGAGCACTGTGTGCCCGGCCACCCCCGGAGGGGGTGCCTCCACCGGGCCGCTGCGGGGCTTCTGGGGGATCCTCAGCCGGAGCCTGCCCGTGCTGGGTGGCCCATCCTGCTGGGGCTGCGTGTGAGCCCACAGGTCTCACTGTGGGACTCCTCAGAGGGCGCCACATTCCTCCGGAGGAAGCCTTCAACAGGTGACCAGCCCGCAGTTTCTTTGGAAGGGGGCACCGTGTGAGGGCGCTGCTTCATGTCCTGGGAAGGGCGAGCCCCTCCTGACCCCCAGGGAAGGCCCTTGGAAGGGCCTCTGTGTCCACGACCAGGGCTCTGGCCTCACCTGCCTGTGGTTGGCTGCCCGCCGGCCTGCCACCTCCATGCCCAAGGGACGGTGGGCTGCTTCTCTCCTGCCCACTGGCTCTCACTTCCAGAACGTTTTGCAGCTCACCCTGCCCTCCACAGACTGGGATGCGCCCAGTAACGGCCGAGGAAGCCATAGGCCTGCATACCCGGGCCTCCCGTGTCCCCGGTGCCCACACAGGCCTGCAGTCAGCATTGCCGCCGGTGTTGATCCAAGCCCAAACAGCACCTCTGGAACACAGGCCAAGTTCAGCAAAGGAGCACCTGAGGAAATGTTCGGGGGGCAGGGGGGCCGGCCTCGATTCCAGCCACCCCAGCCAGTGCCGCAGCGGTAGTGGGTGCACAGACCGCCTGCCATGGTGCAGGGCCTTACACACTGTGTGAGTTGCCTGCGGGCTCTGTGCCTCCGCTTCCCCACCTGCAAACTGAGTAAGGGCGCTGCCCATCACGTGCCATTGTTGCGAGGGCTGAGTTTATATGTGAAACACTAATGAGTGGAAGAAAACCACGGGTATCTGCAGAAGCAACCGGGAGGCGAGCTGACCCCGTGAGCCCGGAACGCAGGGGGGAGCGAGCCCGGCAGCAGAGCCTCGCCACCCGCCTGCCGCTCCGCCGGGTGCTGGCCCAGAGGCTGCATGCAGGGCCGCGTCCGTAGGGACCGCTGCTGCCGGGCGTGAGGGAGCTGCCAGGAAATTAGCCGAGGAAATGAGCCTGAGGAAGCCACACGGGGCTGCTCCGCGGGGCCTCTGAGCCCAGCCCCGCAGAGCAGCACACAGACACCCCAGGGATGGTGGGGCTCTGCCTGAGCCGGCTGCTTTGCCAGGCCTAGTCCTGGACACCCAGCCACTCACCGCCCTGGGGTCGCCGCTCACCTGCACCCACGCTGCATGGATGCCCAACACGGCCCCTGCTGCCTCGAGAGCAGAGGCCCCTGCCGCACATCCCCCCCCACCACCACCCAGGCCGAGCCTCAGGGCCCCCTCCAAGCTTCCCCTCGCCCTGACATCCCCCCGCCATTCCAGCAGGCAGTGTCCTCTGACCCCATCAGCCCCTGGAGGCGGGGCCACTCTGGGACCCCGGCATTTCGTTGGAGTTTGCACAGTGTTCAATTCTAGTTTCTTTTCAACAAGTTTCTGCTGTCTGTCGTTTACAGAAGGAAGTGGGCTATGGCTTTGAGGTGACAGCCTCGGGCCCTGGTTGTGTGACCTCGGGCAGGTGCCAGGCTGCTCTGTGCTGCCACCGGCAGTCGATCCGTGGTGGGCGGTAGTGGCTGTGCACGTCGGCTCCTTGGGGATCCGCTGGCTCCTAGTGGCTCGGCTTCCAGGCTGGCCCAATCTGGTGAGGCAGCCTGACCACGCTGGGCCTGGCCTGGAAGCCAGGGGTCCTGCTGGGGACAGCGTTGCTCCTGGGCAGGCTGCAGCTCCCAGGAGTGGCGTCCTCCGCTGTGCGCCGTGTCCCCTACTGGTCCCCTCCCCAAGAGCCCGCACTCTGCTCACCCTCAAGGAAACGGTGCCATGGACACCGGGCACCCACCCAGCATGTGCTGAGCTCAGGACCCGCGCAGCGTCATTTCCCAGACCACACGGCCTTGGCCTCTGGGAGCCTCCCTCTTGGGGAGGTGTGGGGACTTGGGGCTCATCTGCAAGATGTGCTCATGAGCCCCACGAGGACTAGGAGGCCGGCAGGTGACCAGGGGTGGCCATGGTGCCAGCACCCAGATTTATGATCTTGGGGTGCAGCCCATGCAGGGTCTGAGCCTTCTGCCTTGAGAAGCCCCGTGACACGGGGTGGGAGGTTGGGAGCAGAACTCCAGCCCTGAGACTTCCCGAAGGCCCTCCTTGCCTTCAGCCTGCTGCCGCTGAGTGGGGCCCGCCGTGCCGATCCTGGGCCAGAGAGGGCTCTTGGGACGTGCAGGGCTGAGTCCCAGGAGGTGACGGGCAGCAGTGGACCAGGACATTGCTCCCCCTTGCATTCTTCTGGCAAAGTCTGGTCCTGAGTCTCGCCCAAGACTCAGACGTGGCCACAGACAGGCTCCTGACCCTGTGGCCGTGGGCTGCCGGTCAGCAGGGAGAAGCCCGGGAGCGCGTCTCCAAGCCTGAGAGCTGCCGTCTCCCCGGTCTGTTCGCTGAGGCCCTGCCCTGTCCTGTCTTTTTACAGACGGCGAGTCGCCTCCCAGCGCTGCTCTCTCGAGTTCCTGGAAGATGCAGTGGGATGCGCCTCTGCTCAGAGGTAAGGGTCTCGCTGGCTCTGAGACCCTGTGCGCCCCGGCCGACAGGCTCTGGGGCCCAAGGGGCTCTCGAGGGAGGGGAGAGTGACCTGGGGTTTACCTTGCAGAACCAAACACATATCTGGCTCCCCAAGGCATAAAGGCCTGAAGAAGACGCACTTCATCAAGAACATGCGACAGTATGACACGAGGAACAGCAGGTACCCTTGTGCCACGGGACTGAGCGTGGGGCCACCGCGAGGCGGAGCTGGAATCCGATCCCGGGCCCGCACCTGCCCCCCGGCATGCCCGCCCTCAAGCTCCTGCCCCCCCAGTGCACGAGCTCGGGTCCACCGTCCCGCTCCTGTCCGGTGTCCTGGGTGACGAGCCACCAGGAGCACAAGCTTGAGTAGGAGGCTGAGGCAAAGGGACTTGGAAACAGAGCAGTGTGGCGATGGGATGTGGCCAGGAGAGAGGGCAGAGGGGAGGTTAAACTAAAAGCAGGACCCGGCTGCCCCAGACCAGGGTGCGGCCTCGAAGGCGTGGGAACTTCTGGGTCTGTGGGTGCTGGGCGGGTGCCCTTAGGGCGTTCTCATCGCCCATCCCCCATCCTGCCGGTCCTGGGGCATCTGAGCTCAGTGCCCTTGCTCGCTGGAGGCCATGCTTCTGGGCATCCACCCAGTGGCCCTGTCTGGGAGCTCTGTGTTCTAGCGGTGACCTGGACACCCCCCCCCCCTCACTGCGTGACCGCCAGTGTGACAGGCTCGTGCTGGGGCTGAGGAGCAGCCCCAAGTGCTGGGCTGGCTCCAGGGAGCTCCGGGGCCCAGCAGTCGCAGCCAAAAAAGAGGGGTCTCCCCCTGCTGGAGCTGGGCCGGGCTGGGCCGATCCTGATTCGAGGGGGTGGTGGGTGGGAAGAAGGGCTGGCCTTCCTGCCACACGCCCCCCACGCAGGGCCACCTCCTGGCCAGCATACCTCAGGACACAGAAGTAGGTGCTTCTCAGCTGCGTCAGCCCCTCCAGGTAGGCTGAGGAGGACAGGCCCCCCGAACTGAACAGTCCTTTGGGCGCACGGCTCTACTCTGGTGTCCTCCAAGCCTGGCCTCTCCTGGGTGAGCAGCCCGACCACTGACCCCCCCCTGCTCTGACCAACCCCTCCCCCCAGGATCGTGCTGATCTGCGCCAAGCGGTCCCTGTGTGCGGCCTTCTCGGTCCTGCCCTATGGAGAAGGCCTGCGGGTCAGGTGAGTGACCCGGGGGCATGGGCTGGGTCCCCCCAGGCTCGCAGCGGCCTCATGCAGATCTGCTTCTGCCAAAGCTCCTCAGGAGTGCGGAAGGCCACTCGGGTCCTGGTTCTCTAGGAGGGAAGTGTCCGCACCATAACGTCCACACAGATGCCCTGGGACGCTCCTCCTCATGGGGACACGTCCTTGTGGCCAGTCTAGGCGAGCGTGTCCCAGCATAGCTCCAGGAAGGAGGAGGTGGGCGGAGGTGGGAACCAGGGGACCTGCAGGGCGAGGGGCCTGGGTGGATCTGGCCCCGGGGGTGGGGGTGGGGGGGAGGCTACGGCATCAGGGAGGGGCTGGTGCTGCCCCAGTCCCGCCAGCCTTCGGGCGTCCCCACCAGAAGTACACTGGAACTGGGCAGCGCTGGACGGGGGTCCTTCCCCTGTGCCCGTGGCAGTGCCGGTGCAGTTCGAGGGTGCAGAGCGGGGGTGAGCTGCCGCGCCCAGAGCCCCTGCTCTCCCACCGCCTGCGGGGACAGAGGAAGGCCCAGCAGCCGCCTCCCACCTGTGCCTTGCAGTGACCTGAGGCTGGACAGCCAGAAGCAGAGGCACCCGTCGGGCGGCGTCTCCGTGTCTTCGGAGATGGTCTTTGAGCTGGAGGGCGTTGAGCTGGGAGCAGACGGAAAGGCAAGAGCGGAGGCCGCGCAGTCGGGCGGGCCAGGGGCTTGTGCTCGCCGAGGCTGAGGCAGTGACCACTCGGAGTCAAGGTCTTCAGAGGCAGCAAGAAGGTTCCTGTGCTGCAGATCCCACTTGGGGGATGGCAAGGGTAGCGTTCTGGAACGTTCTTGCTGAGAACGCTAACATCCAGTGTTAGTGCGGGACTAACGGAGAGGGCTGCCTGGGAGCACTGGCTCTCGTGGGTCCTCCTTGTCCCCGTGAGTTGGCAGCAGAAGGGCTAAGGCACAGCTTGGTTGGGCCTCTGGTCTTCGGAGGGGGCTGTGGTCTTGGGGATAACTGGGACTGAGCCCTGACCCCTGTGCCCCTCCAGGTGGTGTCTTACGCCAAGTTCTTGTACCCCACCAACGCCCTGGTCGCACACAAGACGGACAGCCACGCCCTGCCGCCCCAGCCCCGGCCCAGCGTCCCCCGGGCTTTGCCAGGGTCAAGATACAAACCTACCCCGGCCAAGTCCACGCCAGCCAGCACGGATCTAGGTAGCCCCACGTGCCCTAGCGGTGCCAGGCGGGCAGCCACAGCAGCCGGGCCAGGGGCACCCTGGGGCAGGCAGGCGGGAGCCACGTTGAAGCCCACCGCCCCTGATCCAGACAGGGAGGCAGGCTTGGGAGAAGGGTCAGGAGAGAAGGGAGCAGACGGCCTGCGCTTCACCCGACCAGGCAGTGGGGAGATCCCGTGTCCACAGGTGGCTTTGGGGCAGGGGCAGCGGGTCCTCCGTCAGGACACCCACTCAGCCCTCAGGGACAGGGAAGTGTGGCCTCGAGCCCCTCCCAACCCCCAGCAGCACTGTTCCCCAGGCGCTAGACCAGGGTTCTGGCCAGAGCGCTGGGCTCGTGGTCGGTCAGGGCTGTCCTCTGCACGCAGGGACTGATGCGGGGGACGCACTGGAGTACAACCCCAACCTCCTGGACGACCCGCAGTGGCCCTGCGGCAAGCACAAGCGGGTCCTCATCTTCGCGTCCTACATGGTACGGGGGGTTCTGAGGGCGAGCTGCTAGGGCAGGGCCGCCATGCCCCCCGCCCCAGGGCACCAGCACCTTGGGGCACGGGGGTGTGCAGTAGGCCAGGAGGCTGCACTGACCCCACCGCCCTGGCAGCCTGGGTCACCACTCTGCATCCCGGGCCCTGGGACCCTCTGTCCTGAGGCATGTCCTCCTCTGATCTGCTGCCTGAAGCCATTTGCAGACCCAGGCCAGCGTGAAATCAGCCCGCAGGGGTCGGGCGGGGGGGCCCAGGGCTGTGCGGGGCCGACTCCCTGCCCTGTGGCCTCCTCTCACACAGACCACCGTAATAGAGTATGTGAAGCCCTCCGACCTCAAGAAGGACATGAATGAAACCTTCCGGGAGAAGTTCCCACACATCAAACTGACGCTGAGCAAAATCAGGAGGTGAGGGGAGCGGACGCGGCATCTCTGGGCCCCACTGCCGTGATGGGGCTGCTCCTCCCCCTCCCGTTTCCAGTAGGTTCCTAGCTTGACAAGTCCAGATCTGCCCCACCCAGGCCCCCCCTGCCATGTGACCAGACCGATATCAGCAGCCCCCCACGCCCCCCACCCGCCACCTCAGCGCCTTTTGCACCCACACCCGCTAGCCCTCCTTCCTGATGCCCATGGCCACACGGGGCGGGCGCTGTGGTGACCCCACCTGCCAGAGGGCTGAGGAGGCTTGTCCGAGCCCTCATGTCCAGCACCGCTGGCCCAGGGGCAGCTGTCCCATGGGGCAGGCTGGCCCAGTTGGGACTCCCGGGGACCGTCCTGCCCTGGGTCCTCCTCGCCCCACCGTCTCACAGCGCCCCCCTCACCAGCACCAACAGGGGCTTCGCCGAAGGTCCAGACACTGCTTCGGGCCTTTCCGCGGCGCCGCTTCCTCCCCGCACTGCCCTCCTCACAGTCACAGGAGAGCAGGGCCCCTGCCCTCTGGTGTCCCCCCCCCCCCCCAGGACAGCGTGGGCTACCCAGTATAGCTGGGGGGGCAGGGCTGGAGGGACAAGGGGAAGCCGACACCGCCCACCTGTCCAGCAAGCTGCGACCTTAGCGCTGGGCCGTGAGCTTTCTCAACGGCCCAAGGGCCACCCTGGAGCAGGGCGAGGGACTCCCTCGGCCCTTGAACACCCGGCTTCCGTGTAAACCTGCAGTTTAAAACGGGAGATGCGCAACCTCTCTGAGGAGTGCAGCCTGGAGCCCGTGACGGTGTCCATGGCCTACGTGTACTTCGAGAAGCTCGTCCTGCAGGGCAAACTCAACAAGCAGAACCGCAAGCTGTGCGCGGGGGCCTGCGTGCTGCTCGCCGCCAAGATCAGCAGCGACCTCCGCAGGAGCGAGGTGAAGCAGCTCATCGACGTGAGTCCGCCCCGGCCCCGCCCCTGGCTCCGCCCCGCCCCTGGCTCTGGCTCCGCCCCGGCAGCCCCGGGCGCCCAGCCAGCTCTGGAAGCGGGTCCGGGGGCTGGTGCAGCGCCCGGGCCGCTCGTAACCTCCCTCCTCCTTCCTCCCCTGCAGAAGCTGGAGGAAAGGTTTCGGTTCAACAGACGGGATCTGATCGGCTTTGAGTTCACGGTGCTGGTGGCCTTGGAACTCGCGCTCTACCTTCCCGAGAGCCAGGTGTTACCTCACTACCGACGCCTCACGCAGCAGTTCTAGCCCGGCCTGGCCTCTGCCGGCAGGGCGGCCGGCGCTCAGGGCCCCCCGGACGTTGCCGGGCCGCCAAGTGTGCGCCCCCCGGTTCCGCTGAGCGGCGGGACGCGCCTGCCGCTCAGACTGATGCCGCTGTCCCTGCACACCTGCTTCCTTGGAGGGACGCTGCTTTCATTCCAAAGCACACCACCGCCATGCTACATTCCTGAGAATTTTCTCACATTTCTATGTGAGCAAAACGTGAGGTTTTATTTCTTTTTCATGTGCCTGAGATGGACCCTGATCCTCCTCAAGCGGGCACCTCGGCATCTTTTCCCTTTGCACCGCCTGGGCTTCCGCAGACCCCGCCGGCACCGCGCCCCTATCGCAGGGGCCGCTGAACACACTGAAATCGCTGATGTTAATGTATCCAAACGTTAGTCTTGGCGATTTCGAGTTTTCAGCTGTGGACACAGCCCGGCTCCCTCTTGGCCGGGACCGGCCAGGCCGAGCCCGTCGGGGATGCCCACCGGCCTCCCCTGCGGCCTTCCCCTGGCAGAGCTCAGGCATTAGGTTCACCCAGCTAGGGCAGACTCTAGTTTCTCTCATTTTTTACTCCAAGCATCTTGTCACTGTGAAATCCTGATGCCCGAGCGTCACACACGCCGGCAGGCCTCAGCGCAGACACTAGCCGACCCCACGGGGGACCCACCCTTCACCTCTCACCGGGAAAGCCTGCTTGCCGGTGACACCTGGGCCTTCAGGAGGACGGACTGCTTGCTCTTGGCTCTTGATCTTTCTTAGCAATATTGTGACGGAGAAAACCAGTGTGTTTGTTGTTACCCGGGATTTGGCTGGATGGGTCTTGTGAAGGGACAGAAGCTGGTGGAGCGCTGTTGAGGCTGTGACTTGGAACCACGCTTCGTCCCCGGGCAGGCAGGGGACTGACTGCTCTGGCTCCCTGGGGAAAGGGTGCACACACCTGTTCCTTCCTAGGCAAGAGGAGGCAGTCTTGGCTGTCACATTAATCAAACCCAGAGGTGCTGGCTGTCACCCGTGTGCAGGCCTGTGTCCCTCCTGTCAACAGGGCCCATTTTCTGCTTTCCCAGGTCTGTGTCCCTTCTGCACATTGTGACTAGGTTCCCCGGCTCACTGCCCGTCAGACAGAGGAACCGAGGACGGTTCTCCCCCCGGGTCAGCTGGGCCTTTAAGCTGCTTCCCTAGGAACCCATCCGTCTGCACAACGGCCCCCCGTCTTCTGTGTGAACTGATGCTTTCGCCAAAAGGAGACCCCAGTTCCGCTCACGACAGCACCCCCGCACCAGCGGCTCGGCCTGGAACCCAGCACCCGTGTCTGCGTGCTGGCCGCTGTCCCCCCTCGCTCGTGCTCGGGGACTGCGGGAGGGAGGACAGAGCCCAGGACCGTATTCCAACCCTGTCTGTCGGCGGGCCACCTCCGTCCTCCAACGGCCCCTGGCCGGCACGTGTTCGCGTGGGACCGGAGGGCCTGGCGCTTCTCCGGACAGCGCTGTGTCCGGCCACCGTCCTCACAAGGACACTCCGGCATCCCCAGCTCTGGAAGGGACAGACCCCCAAGCTGCACCTCGAGGTGGCGCGTGGCCTCGTCCTCGCCGGTTTCCGTACAGGTGTTGCAGCAGCGACAGCAGCGTAGGCCTGTGCTCCTGTTAAGACTTAGTCCTTCTCGGACTGGATTCCTCCCTCGGCGTGTCCTGTCCTCCGTGCTGAAAGCTGCTCGTGGGCGACGCTCAGGAATCACTGCAGCAAAGCCAGTATTGAAGCCAAACTTCAGCCCGAACCCCTCATTCTCGAGAACAGGCCCAGACACCCGAGAGGCGCCTCAGGGCCTGGCGCGGCTCGCAGCACCGGGCAGCGGCTGTGCGAGTGTTTAAATGTGCGCTAAGCGACTCTCTGACCTCAATGTCCGTCATGTGTCATTTGTTTGCAAATGGTAATGTATTTGTGGTTCAAAGTAAAATGTGGTTTTGCAAAGCACGCCAGAGGTTGTCTCCTTTGAGCCGGCTGGCCCTGTCCGGCCACACAGCGGCCCCGACCCTCTGACACCCAGAGAGGGCACCCACACTCACAGAATGGACCAACACAGGAGGGTTTTTGCTATTTTTGTAATTTATTTATGACAAACATCTCACATCCGTGATCCTCTCCAGTCAGAAGTTCCTAGGACAAAAGTAAGGACAACGTTGAAGCCTGATTTCAGGAGAGGTCCCTGGCCTCTGGCCCAAAGCAGGCCGCCTTACTTACTTTGAAACGATGCCGTCGGCCTTGGCCAGTCGGAGAATGGAGTCGTCGGACTCCCCCTGGAAAAAAGCGCGGACTATCTCCCCTGCCACCCCCAGGTGGCAGGAGGCCCAGCGGGGACAGCCTCCCAGCTCACTACTGGGGGTGGGGCTCACCAGAGTGCTTGCTCAGGGGGTCCTATTCCACCCCAGGAAGGGGCGGGTGGCCAGCACAGCCCCGCAAGTTCACCTGCTCTGCCCACCAATCCGCTCGGGCCTCCCCACTCAACCGCGCGCCTGGTGCGCAAAGCCGGGGGGCACTCACCATCCTGCGGATGGCCCCACAGATCGCATAGGTTTTAAACTGGCCGTTGAACCTGCCCGTCACTTTGTCAACCTGCAAATCGTCAACGCGGGTCACAAAAACATCCAAGCACCTTCAACTCTAAACCTGGGGTCCAGGAGTGATCAGCCCCCTAGGCCACCCCGGGCGCTTCCGGGCAGGACAGGCCCGCCGCCTCCGCCCGGCTCACCTCGGCCACGTTCATCTGGATGGACGCGTGGTCCTTGGCGCCGATGATGCGGTTGCTGGCGGAGCTGCGGGGGGGACCGAGGGGAGCGCACTGAGCAGGGGATGAGGCGCGAGGGGGGAGGAAGGTGGAGGGGGGGAGGGTCGCTCACCATTTCCGCGGCACGTACAGGTCCACGAACTCTCCGGCGTCGTTCTGCATGTCGAGGGCGTGCCTGCGAGACCCCGAGGTGCCGTGAGGCCGGGCCGCGTCCCCGCCGCCACCGGCCCCGGCCCCGGCCCCCGCGCCGTGTCCCCACGCCACCCCGGCCCCCGCCCGGAGGTCCCGCCCGGCCGCGCGGCCCACCTGCTGCCACCGCCACGAGCGCGAGCACAGAAAGGAAGCGCTTCCTCCGCCAGCGGCGCTATTGGCGGGCGGGGCGGGGTCTCGGCGAGTGCTTCCGGGTCCCGACCCGCCGGGCGCCGTCGGCCGTGCTGACGCACTTCCGCTGACGGGGCGGGGCCTGCGGGCGCCGGGGGCAGGTCCGGGCGGGCGGGCCGGAGACCGTGCGGGCCCCTCCCGGGACTTCCTCCGCGACACTGGCCGAGCGGGAGGGAGGCGGCAGGCGGACTTGGGGTCCTCTCCGGGGCGCGGGGACGCGGCTCTCGGGAAACCGAGGTCGGAGCAGGGAGGGGGCGCTGCTGAGCCCGGGGCGGGGCCCGCCGAGACCCCGCAGCCCGTCCCGCCGGGCCAGCCTCGCTCCATCCCTCCATCCCTCCGGAGAGCAGTGCCGGCCCGAGGGGCCCTCGCCCCGAGCTCCTGCGGCCCCCGAGCCGGGCCCCGGCAGGCTCCGCAGTTAAGGCCCTGTCTGCTCCCCCCGGCCCTGCACGCGGGAGGCGCATCCACACAAAGTCGAGTGGACGTGCCGCCGACCCCCGCCGGCCTGGCCGCACAGCACCGGCTTTGCCGCCCCGTTAGCGCCCTGGGAACATTTAACTCCCGGGCCTGGGCGGAGCCGAGGCCGCAGGTGCCCTCCTGCCTGGAATCCAGTGTTCGCGGGGCCCGTGTGCCTGCTGTTGCCTCGCACGGCGGGGAGAAAGGACTGTCTTTTCAATAAATGGTGCTGGGGAAACGGGACGTCCACATGCGAAAGAATGAAGCTGCACCCTCACCTCACACCTTATATAAAATTAAAGTGGGCCTGAAACTAAACTCTTGTAAGAGCACGTAGGGCACAGGCTTTACCACAAGGGACTCGACCATGGTTTTGATAGATGTCCGAAGGCGTGGACCAAAAACAAGACAAACCGCACCTCATGAAAATATTTTAAGATTTGTGCGTCAAAAGACACTATCCACGGTAAAAAGGCAACCCCGGAATGGGAGAATGTATTGCAAATCATACATCTGGTAAGGGGTCAATATCCAGGCCACGTACATAACTAAATAACCCATCTTAAAAGTAGGCGAAGGATCCCAGTAAACATTTCTCCAAAGAAGACGTACAGATGGGCGCTAAGTACATTTAAAGATTCTCAACAGAACTGAGACACAAGAAACCAATCAGGGGCTCCTGGCTGGCTGGGTTGGTTGAGCGTCTGACTTGCTTTCGGCTCAGTTGTGATGTCCATGCTGACAGCACAGAGTCTGCTTGGGATTCTGTCTCTCTCTCTCTCTCTCTCTCTCAAAATGAATGTACAAACTAAACAGAGGCAGACGTAGTAGAGAAAGAAGAAGGAGGAGAAGGTGAATAGTGAAGAAGGAGAAGGACCAAGAGGAAGGAGAAAAAGAAGAGAAATTTTTAGAAAGAAGCAAATGTTGGCATGCTTGTGGAGAAATCGGAACCCTTGCTCATCGTTGGTAGAAATGTAAAATGTGTGCGGCCATCGTGGGAGACAGTGTAGTAGTTCCTCAATTAAAAATAGAACTCCCGTGTCCAGTAATTCCACTTCCGAGGGGAAGAATTGAAAGCAGTGTCTCAGATACTGTCCACCCAATTGCAGCCATAGTCCCAGCAGCCAAGGGCAGAAGCAACCCGTGTGTCAGTTGGTAGATGAGTGGGTGAACAAAATGTGTCCACACACAAAGGAATATTATTCCGCCTTAAAAAGAAAGAACATTCTGACACGGGAATAGTCGAAGCCTGAGGACATTATGCTGGGAGAAATAAGCCAATCACACAAAGACTACTGCCAAACATTACACTTCCATGAGATACTCAGCAAAACCAGAGGAGGATGATAATTGCCATCATGGGGGGGCAGGAGGGGGTAAGGGAGTTAGTCTTTAACAGGGACCGTTTCAGTTTTGCAAAATGAGTTCAGGAGGTGGTGGTGGTGATGGCGCCTTGTTAGAGATTCGATACCATTGAGCTGTATGCTTACAAGTGGTGAACATGGCAGGTTTGGCATTATGTGTGTTTTATTATTTTTTTTTGACATTTATTTTCGAGGAAGAGAGAAACGGACTGTGAGCAGGGGAGGGGCAGAGAGGGAGACACAGAATCACAGAATCGGAAGCAGGCTCCAGGCTCCGAGCTGTCAGCACAGAGCTCACCGCGGGGCTCAGACTCACAGACCTCGAGATCATGACCTGAGCTAAAGTCAGACACTCAACCGACTGAGCCCCCAGGTGCCCCGATATTTATTTATTTTAAAGATTTTCTTTTTAAGAAGTCTCGACACCCAACATGGGCCTCAAACCCACAGCCCTGAGATCAAGAGTTGCACGCTCCACCAATGAGCCGGCCAGGTGCCCCACGTTATGGGTCTTTTAACACAATATTTATTTTTTAATGTTTATTTAGTTATTTTGAGACGGCGAGCAGGGGAGGGGCAGAGACAGAGGGGGAGAGAGAATCCAAAGCAGGCTCCACACTGTCAGCACAGAACCCAAGGAGAGGCTGGATGTCATGAGCCCTAAGATTATGACCTGAGCTAAAATCAAGAGTCAGACGTTCAACTGACCGAGCCCCCCAGGTGCCCCCCACACAATTTTTAAAACTGTAAGATGACAGGATGCACACACATGGGAGCAAACTCCTCTACTCTAGGGCAGAGTCCCAAGGCCAAGTTCTTGAAGGGGAAACTCTGTGCCCTGCGCCCCCCCATGACCCATGAATCTGGATAACCCCCTCTCTTAAGAACATTGCTGTCCCAGGTCCCACTGCGGAGCAAGCGGTGTCTGAAGAGAGCCGGTCGGCCTCTCAGCAGTCGGGCTCCTGCCATCTGTGGGAAGGAGGGCAGCAGACAAGATCCCAGGTAGGGATGGCCTCGCTGTGCCTGCGCTGTCCCCAGCAGCCACTAGAGGGCGTCCAAGAGCTGTGTCTGCGCTGCCTGCAGCCGTGCTGGGGCCCTAGGGCAGAGAGGCTCGCCGGTTTGTTCCCTGACCAGCTCCCTGGAGCTGAAGGGGGCTGAGCCACCTCTCTGAGGCCCGGGTCCCTTGCCCTGGGAGTAAATTGATTATGGAGCTTCCTCTGGGGGCTCCAGGTTGTACAGAGGCCAGAGGCCAGAGGCCGAGTGGGACAAAGGCAGTGGGACCTGGCACGTGAAGACACTGTCAGGCTGAGCCCTTGCTGTGGGTCCAGGGCGGCCTCCAGGAGCTTCGCAGCAGCTGCTCAGCAGGGGTGCTGCTCAGGGTTCCTGAGTGCGCCTGTTTCTACTCAGGAGTATAAGCCTGTGGGGCGTCTGGTGGCTCAGCTGAGCATCCGGCTTCAGCTCAGGTCATGATCTCACGGTTTGTGAGTTCGAGCCCCGCGTCGGGCTCTGTGCTGACAGCTTGGAGTCTGGAGCTGCTTGGGATTCTGTGTCTCCCTCTCTCTCTGCCCCTCCCTACTTATGATGTGTGTCTCTCTGTCTCAGAAATAAATCAACGTAAAAAAATTTTAATAAAAATGTTTTACAAGAGAGTATATGCCTGCTTCTGCCCCACTTTACTCTCCCAAGTGCTCTCGATAACCTTGACTGTCAGTATCACATCAGGATAACAAGCGGAGCTTGTACTCTCCTGTGGCCCCAGATAAATTACTTACCTGTTTCCTTCTGGCCATAAAGTAGGAACAATGGTAGTAGAGCCGCCTCACGGGGCTGAGGTCGTCTGCATTCAGCCGGCTAACGCATGCGGTGCTCAGAAAGAGCGTGGCACCCAGGAAGCCCTCAGCTCGCTGGGGTTCATCCCACAGTCACCGTCACCACCACCGTCACCCCCATCGTCATCATCACCGTCATCACCACCATCACCACCATCACCACCATCATCACCACCACCATCATCACCACTATTGTTGTTATAATGTGGTTCCAGGTTATATGGTTGGCGTTGAATCCTGGGCTCATTCTGGCAGGTGCACCGAAAGCAGCCCGATGTCACACAGGTCCCCATTCAGGCTCCTCGGGGAAGGTGGTGGCGGCCAGCGGCAGCTGGCTGTGTTTGTGCAGCAGCCCCCTCCCCCCCCAGCACGGCCCGCAGGCCCCCCTCCCGCACAGGTAAATGAGGCCCTGGGATGTGGGGCAGCGCAGCCTTCCAGGGGCGCCTCCTCCTCCTCCCAGAGCAGCAGCAGCTTCTGGGCCGGCAGCGGCCAGGCCAGTCTGAAATGCATTGTGTGTGGAATGGAACCAGCTAGAACCAGGAAACCCTCCTTCCGGGCCTGGGGCGGGGGCAGGGTGAGCGGCAGGTCAGGGCCGACCAGACCTGCCCGGGACTCCAGCCGGCTCTCCCTTCTCCTGAGAGCGGGCCTGGCTCACCTCCCTGGGGCCGGTGGGGGGCGGGGAGTGTGCACGCCAGGGGAGCCACAGCCTCCCTGCCGTGGTTTGGGCTCATCCTCTGACCTCAGAGGGACACAGGAGGTCACTGGCCCTCCCTGGTCTCGATGAGCGCCAAGGGAGGTCACGGTGGACGTGCAGCACCCCTATACAGGTCAACACAATTGACCCGGAGCTTAGGGCCTCCGGCATCATTACTCAGCCTCTCAGGGCCCCAGGGAGTGTGGGAGGGCCAGGCCGGCGCCCGTTCTGTTCTGTTACCTTGTTTTATTTTTTTATTTCGTCATTTACTATTTCACTTTCTTTTACTTATATGTCATTTTCGTTTCGAACATTTTACTTTTCTGTCGTCTTCTTTTTCTATTCAGTTTGACTTTGTTTGTCGAGGTGTAACCCACACGGGATAGAAAGCACAAATGCGGGTCTGAGTGTCCCGCCCCCGCCGGATGCTCTGCTCCTCTGTTCACCTAGGCAGGCAGAGCTCACTGATGACCGTGCAGGGCTGAGTCAGGGGCTGGGCGGGCCCCCTCCTCAGAGCCTCCTACAGGCCCTTCCCGGGATGCAGGTGGAGTGCAGGGTGGGGGGTGCTGAGCTGGGTGCCTGGGGCCACGTCCGAGCAGCAGGTCTGCCTGGAGGGGCCATCAGACAGCACGTCCTCTTCGGGATACGGAAGTCGGAGACACCCAAGACTGTCCAGTCTCCTGGCCCCACCCCTCCTGGGGGGGGTCGGCCACTGACGTCTGGGCCAAGTGACAGGAAAGGAGGCACTTCCGTCCCAACACACACGGAGCATCCAGCTGGCTCGTCCCTGCGGACACACGGGGCTTGCCAGGCTGGCCGGAGGCCCGCACACTCCAGCCCAGCTGGGTGGAGTTCCAGATCCAACGGGAAAGCGCTGCAGAGCGGGCGGCAGAGCCCCCGGGGACAGAAGCTAGGGTCCGACCCTGGGCATAGACTGAGCCCCCATCCCGAGGCCGGGCCGCACAGTAACGGGCTGCGGGGACCTGGGAGAGGTCCGGGTTCCAGCGCCGTCCCCCCCCTTCCCCGGCCCTTCTCCCCTTCTAAGCTGTTTCCCCACCAGGAGGTTGGAGCTGTTGTCCCCACACCCATGGGTGGAGGTCAGGGCTCAACAGGAAGGGCCGGCCAGGAGCCTGGTAAGCGGTGCTGAGCGGTGCAGAGGCGGCACCGTGCCATACCCAGGGTGCGCTTTGGTCAGGGAGATGCAGAGCTGCTCTCCCCGTCGGACGTGGGCCCGAGGGTGACCCTGCAGCACATCTCGGGCCCCAGCCCGCCCAGGCCTGGGCTCTGCAGGAGTGGGTGTCCCCAGTGCCCAGCCAGGCAGCGGGGACGGGGAGCTCACGGCCTGGCCCTCCAGAGGGAGGCTCCAGCTTCCTGCCTGTGAACCAGCACCTGGTGAAGGCCCCACAGAGGCCCAATGGCAACCCTGTGAGCCCATTTTACAGAGCAGGAAACTGAGGCCAAGGGAGAGGACGTTGCCCCCACCGTGAATGACGGGATCGCAGCACAGGGGCCTTCAGAACATCCCGGGGACGTCCCCTGTGGGCCTGAGCTGCACTAGACAGGGCGTGTCAGCAGCTGCCCCGACGCCCGAGGCAGAGGTGTGTTTGGCCTCAAAAGTCAAAGTGGAAAGTGACGGCATCCAAATTCCTCTCCCAGGTATGTGGCCCGGGCCCAGGCTTGTCCCGCCTGCTGGGCCAGCGGCCCGCTTCCCCCCTCCCCATCCACCCCCGCCCAGCTCTGCAGGCTCTGCGGCCCCTCCACCTACCAGGACCCCGTGTGAGTGGCCGTGGCAGCAGGAAGGTGGCTGCGTGCTGCCGGAAGGCGCCCTGGGCCCAGGCTGGGCACTGGGCACGGCAGCGTGCGAGACCGGTGGTCCCTGGGCGTGTGACCCAAGGAAGAAGGCCATAAACGTCTCCTCTCCGGTGCAGGATGGCAGGCCCCACCCAGAGGCTGTCCCCCCAGGATCCCTGCCGGGCCGTCACACCTGGGGGAGGAGAGGCGCCCCTCGCCACCAGTGCGCGCGGGCCAGGGGCGCGGCTCCGTCACCCACAGTGCTCAGGACGGCCTCTCCGGGAGCCATCAAGCCCAGAATGCCTGGTCTAGGGTCTTACAGGCCAGGCGGTCAGGGAAGGGATGCCCGAGGAGGGGACAGTGCCACGTAGTGACCATCCCTGAGAGGTGCCCTGCCTTTACACCGGTCCCCCCAGTGCCCCTGCGACTGAGGAAAGGGGAGGACTAAGCCCTGGGCACCCTGGAGTGGGGGCGGGGCGAGGAGAGGGGCAGGGCTGGGGAATTCCGGAAGGCAGAGGCCCTCCTGCCCGGGTCTCAGCTCCCTGCCCGCGCCTCTCCAGGGTGGGCGGGGGATGGGGCTCCAGGTGCAGACACAGCAGCCCGGAGGCAGCCTGCACCAGCTCCTAAGCGACCCCACGGGTCTCCCCGGGGCTGGGGCCTCGGGCCTGCCTGCCTCGAGCAAACCTCGGAGCTGGGGCCTGAGCACCTTACAGACAAGGTCGGGACCTGCCTTCGTGGCGTGGTCCGCAGGGCCCAAGCCTCACCGGGCAGGGTTGCACATCACCTCTCACGTTGTCAGTGCCCCCCTCTGTAAAGTGGGCTTTTGTGGGCATCAGATCAGATGGTGCACATGAGGTGCTTGCCCGGACCCTGGTGCCAGGGCAGCAGACAGCAGCTGCCCGACGGTCCACTGGGTGCTGGGCGCGGGGTGGCATGGTGCTGCTGAGGGGCTGGCCAACATCGAGGCAGGAAAACACGATCAGCCCCATTTACACAGGGGTCCAGGGAGGCCGCACCACGAGCCCGGGACAGAGCCAGGATCCGGAGACCTCGTTTCCAAGGGAGGGCGGCTCTCAGCTCCCAGGCTCCGCACGCCCCCCCACCGCCCACCGCCACTCACAGGTTCCGTGAGGGGGCAGGGGGCCCAGACACTTCCCAGGAGACTGGACTGCCAGGGGGCCCCCTGCAGTGGCCTGACGTCTCCCCGTGTTTACATTCCCCCCCCCCGCCCCGGAGGACACACGCTTGTAGATGCTGGGGCTGCAGGCAGACCGAGGCCTGGAGCTGAGCCCAGCCGCCTCCCTCACGTGCCCGGGGCAGAGGGCGGCCCCAGAGGATCCTGGAGGGGCTCTCTACCAGGCCAGACCCTGGCTGGGCGCACGCCTCCAAGCTCCCCACCTGTCGGGCATGCCCAAGGGCTCCTTGAATGAAACCAGGGGGACAGTGGATGGGCGTGGCTGGGGGCCAGTTGCATCTGAAGCACTAGTGACCATAGGGGAGCCCCGGGTCAGGCCACCTGTATGATGTGCAGGGGTGAGGCCCGGGGCCTCTGGGGGACGAGCCCGCAGGCCACCTGCACAGGGACCAGGGCCTGCACAGGGGACAGGGCGGGAGGGGCCGTGACTCAGCGTCTCTGCAGACGGGACCCAGTGGCGTCTCACGCTCAGGCTGAGTCAGTCCGCTGCTTGGGGCTGGTGTCTCTGGTTCACCGCAGCCCTAAACACGGGCCCACGTCTCACCGGAAGCACAGGACCAGCTGGCCGGCGAGGGCAGGCCGTGCGTGGTTGGTCCACAGGCGCCCTGACGCATCTCTGCCCCCCCACCTCTGCCGGGGGCCTGATGGGCGCCCGTTCCCGCCTACACTGTGCCTCCGTGGCCCCCACTCGGCACCCGCGCCCCACTGGATGCCCGGGGAAGGCCAGCGGTCAAGCCGTGCCCCAAGGCCTCTCCTGGTCCCGGCGCAGCTCCCGAAAAGAAGCCACCTCCCAGGACTCGCCCACGGCGCAGCAGCACCGGGACATTGTGCCTCTGCAGGCTGGCGCCAGCGCCACAGCGCATGGGGCCACACCTGGTCCCCCACTCCCGTGTGGGGGCACCGGGTCGTTGTGCTAGCGCTGCCCTCCATGTGGGCATGGGCTGTGTAGACACGTGCCCACAACTCTCCGGGGTACATCTGCACAACGGAAGAGCCAGGTCACCCGGCGCTGCACCGTCACTGTCATGTTTCCGTTCCGCATGGTGGCCGCAGAGCAGGGACCACTGAGGACGTGCGGGAGGTCAGGTGCTGAGCGCCGCCCCCCATGGCCTGCCTGCCACCGGGCCTCCAGGGCAAAGTGAAAGCGGTGGCCGCAGGGTCAGCTGCTCAGCACGGGACTCCAGACACAAGATAATAACAAAATGATGAAATGAAAGACATTTTTTTTTAAGAGTTGAGTGAACAAAGGGCAAATGTGTAACAGAAAGGGGCGGGGCGTGGGGCTGGGAGCAGGGCCGGGAGAGGGGCTCCAGGCCGCAGAAACCCCTTCTTCACAGCGGCGGGGTGTTGGGAGCCACATGGGAGGCCGACACGGGGCCGGGGTGCAGGGTGACGGGTTCCCAACAGGGGCCCCGGGGCTCCTTGCCTCCGAAAAGCCACCTAAGCTGACAGGCCCAGTGGCTTCTCAGCAGAGGTGGGCAGAAGCAGGACCTCATTTCTCAGTGGGGGCCACAGGACAGGTGGGTCTGAACCCCAGGGCGGCGCCCAGGCCAGGGATCCCCGATGTCTGAACAGCACTGGGACAGATGGGCAGGTCCTGCCCAAGGCCTCCCACCCCCGCACCAACCCCCGCCAGCCCGTGGCCCTTCCGCTGCGTCCCCTTCAGAGAACCTCCTGGATGGACAGCCATCAACACCGCAGTGTGAGCCTCGCTGGTCCCTTCCTGGCTCCTTTCCTCCCCAAGCCTCAGTTTCCCTTCTGGGAGATGGAACGGGGACTCCAGCGGACACCCGGGAGCCGCCTGCAGGGGCCCCACACTGTTCTCAGCAAACACGGCCGAGTAAGTGGCTCCGGGTCCCTGCCTCGGTCAGCTTGCCTGGACAGCAGGCGAGGGGATAAGAGTCCCGGCCTCCACAGCTGGCCGGGCAGATGGCTGCCCCCAAACACGCAGCTTATCTCCCTCTGCCCTTGGCCCAGGGCCTCCCTGGGGGGCAGCCCTGTGTGGTGGCAGGTGGGCTGTGGGTGGCAAGCCCCTGGCGTGGGGACGACAAGGTGGACATTGCCCCTACTTGTTGCGTCCTGGGGCCATGTGGTGGGGGGTGTCTGTCAGCTGGGAGCCGAGACCTTGCCAGCCGGCTGCTGGGAGCCTGTGACATGAGTTGCCAGGCAGGCAGGAGTGGCACCGACCCCGTTAGAGATGAGCCCACTCTCCAACGGCTTCGGGAGACACCAGCACTCTGAGACCAGACGTGGGGGTGGGGGTGCCCCGGGGCTGCCCGAGGGGCTGAGCTTGGCAGATCTAGGGCATGGAGCAGGCAGGAGAGAGAGACAGAGACAGACAGAGACACAGGAAAGGACAGAGAGAGCGTAGCTGCAGCCTGGGAAGGAGAAACCCAGATGGAGGGAGGGAAGAAAGACAGGAGCGGGTGGTGATGAGGAAAAAGATGGGGTGCCCAGGGGGCCCTCGCTGCTCTGAGAGGGACCGGGGGGCTGGTGCCAGGCCAGGCCCGAGGAGGGGGCTTGGTGGGGGCTGTGTGCCTGGCCGGTCAAGGCCAGAGTAGGGCTGCGGAGCCCAGGCGGTCCGGCCAAGGAAGGGGCCGCACCTGTCAGCCCTGCTGTGGTTTCTGCCTGGGACAAGACGCTATGGGGAGCTGCGGGCGAGCCCCCCCACTTTTGGGCCCCCGACCAGATGTCCCAAAGTCGGGCCGGCGTCCGGGTTAATCTGGCTCCCTTCAAAGGACCGTGGGCCCAGGAGGCTGGGGTCTGGGGTCTGGGGTCTGACAGAGGCACTCCCAGCGGTTGGCTCATGGCAGCCCAGGCCCTGCCCTTCCTGGGGGATCAGATTCCTCCTGGGCTGAGGACTCCTGGCCATATAAGGCCGTCTGCGGGCACCTCTTGCAGAAGCGGCAGAGCCCTCGCCCCCACCCGCCCCCCGTGGGAACCAGAGCTTGGCCAGGCCCCCGAGGGTGGAGGTGGGGAAGGAGCAAGGAGCTTGCTGGCCTGGCCCTTCGAGGGAGGAGGGCAGGGGCGGGCCATCCTGGGCTGGGGCTCGCAGTCCCCACGTGCCTCCCCTCCCTCTGTGCCCCTCACCTGTCTCCCTGGGGCCGTCCGGTCTGGTCTGGGGCGTAAAGGAGGATGTGTGGATGGGGTAGTGGGGCACTGGGGCCAAAGGTCAACTAGGTGAAAAAAGGCACCACAAAAATGAGGCGTCCCAGGTGCCTGATGTGCCCACTGAGGCGATGTGTACTCCCCGTGGCCTGAACCCCAGCCTGACCCCCAGCAAGGTGCTAGGAGATGTCCTAATGGGGGCCACCAGGGGGAAAGCTGCATGGGGCCGGGTGCTCAGAGCAAGCTCACCACCGGCCCAGGCTCTGCTTGGCCCCCCAGACGGCGATGCTGGAGCCTCGGCCCTGTCTTCCCTGCCCCCGAGGCTGGGGCCTGGGGTCTGCTGCGAGGCTCTCCTGCGGGCCAAGGGAGGGCCCTCAGGTAGAGGGATGTCTGGCCAAGATGCAGACACCTGGCCCATCACAGATGCCACCCTCCCTGACTGCCCCCGGGCTTCCAGCTCACAGACCCCGGGCCTCGAGGGGGTGCAGGACCGGACGGGGGCAGGAGTGTGGTCATTGGAGCCTAGCGATGAGGGGTTCTTCTGGGAGCCTGAGCCATCCTCTGAAGGTGGCAGGCCGTCGGCAGCCTGGCCGGCCCGGGAGGCCAACTCAAGAGCGCAGTTTTTCACGCCATGGCCATTCTCTGGCACCCGCTCTCTGCCAGGCCTGGAGATGCGGCCGGGCTGACAGACAGGACCCAGCTGGGAGGTAATCTAATAAAATGAATGAGTCCAAGAGATCAGACGGGGCCCACGCCCCCTGGCTCTCTGGGGCAGTGCCTGGAGGGTCCGACCTGAGGCAGGACGGGAGACCGGCGGCCAGGCCGAGGGGTTGGGGCTCTGTGGTGTTCCAGGTGGAGGGAACAAGGCCTGAGAAACGGCCTCTGACAACGTGACCTTTCTGGATCCTTCAGCTCCTGGTGCATTTCACAAAACCAGGCAGCTCCACGTCGTGTGGGAAGGGCTCGCCACACTCACCTGGAGTCACGAAGGCTGCCGGGGGGGGGGGGGGGGAACGTCCGGGTGGGACCCCGGGCTCTGCGCCCCTGGGGACCCTCTGCACACTTGCACACCGTTCTGCGGAGGGTCACACGGTCCTTTATTGGAACAGCCTGGGTCGTGTGCTCTCTCTAGGGCGGCCTGCCTGTCCAGGGCACCAGCGGGAAGAAGACAAGCCTAACGGGATGGGGCCCTCCGGGGGGACAGGCCAGCCCCGGTCTCCTGGTCCCTGGGCTCACCCAAGCCTGTCTGTGCCCCCTCTGGGGCACCACCCACCTCCCACCACGAGGATGCCCACAGGTCACGCCCGCAGTGGGCAGTGTGGGAGCATGGCCTGGAGCCGGGCCCACGGCAGGCAGAGGGGGACCCCTCCTGGAGCTCTGGGGTCAGAAGGCTCCCAGGGTAGGGGCCTTGGCTGGGCAGCCGAGGGCGAGCCATCCCATAGCCACGTGTCCTCAAAGTCAGGGACAGCAGGGGCCGCAGGCAGGGGGACAGGGTTCCACTCCTTCCAGAGCAACCAGGGGCCTCCTCCCAACCCTGTCCTTCGGAGGGGGGTGGACACAGGTGGCAGCCCAGGAGGCAGGGGGCACCCGTCGCTTAGGGGAGGGGTCAGCTGGGCTCTGACCCTCTTTCCGTCCCCCAGGACTGTTGTCTGCCCACTGGCCTTCGGCCCCCCAGGCTCTGGGCCGGCTGCCACGGTGCACTGTGCCCACCAAAGGCCCCGGGAAGGCTCTGGGCTGAGCGATGGCCAAGAGGGCACCGGAAGGCTCTCCGCCGTCCCCTGCGGGTTACAACCTCCCGCTGAGGCCTGTCCCAGCTGAGTCCTCAGCCCACCCAGCCGCCCAGCCGGTCTGCGTCCCTCCTCCCGCGCCACTGGGTTCCACCGCCTGCCTGCGTCCTGCCTCTCTCCGTGCCTGCGTCCGGCCTCGCTGCCCCGGACGGGGTGCACGCGCTCACCAGCTGGGCTCCCTGGAAGGGGGTCAGAGCAGCCCTCCTGAGGCAGTGCCCCAGGCGAGGCAGTGCCCCGAGGCTTTTCAAACCACAGCGCCTGCTGCTCCCCGAGCCCTCTTCCTGCTGAGACAAACTTTCCCAGAGACAGGACGGAGCAGAGCCTCGGGCTGCCTCCTCACACAGCGCAGCGGGGACACCACTCTGTGCGGCCTCTTCTACGGGTGCAGGGCCCAGTGGGAGGGCTGGGCTCTGGGTACCAGGGGTCCAGCACCTTCGTCTGTCGGCGATTGTGGCCACGATGACACAGCCTGCATGCAGAGACGGGGCCCTGCTTCCCGGAGAGGCTTTCCGAGTTAACTAGGCTCAGGCGGCAGGTGTGCCCCGGCCTGCCCCGCCCCCACCGCTGCCCTGCGGATGGGGCTGAGCAGGGGGCTCCCGGCCAGGCCTCTGCGTGGGGGAGGGGCTCAGGCAGGGCCGTCCTGAGGGCAGTTCGTCTGGCCCAGGGGTGAGGATGGAGTCTGCGGTACCCACCCCCTACCCCAGGTCCCAGTTACCCAAAGCCTGGGGGCTGGGTGGGGAGAGGCTCTGGCTTGGGGCCTACCATATGATGGTGGCCAAAGTCTCGTGGGAGGAGGAAGACAGGCTGCTTCCCGTCTGGGGGTCACCCTGGGATGCCCACGGGGACTGAGTGACGCGATGCTGGGGCAGCGGGGCAGGGGGCTTCATTAGGGACTAGCGCCCAAAAGGAGCCCAGTAAATGTGGGAACAGAAAATGAATGACTGACCAAGTCCCTCCTCCTTGCTAACGTGCCCCCCCAGCTGACCCCTGGACCTTTGGGCCTCAGTTTCCCCGCTTGTAAGTAGGAAGAGTGTCTGGCTGACCTGGGAGTCAGAGGGAGAGGAGACATGGGTGGGCCACCTGGGGATGACGTGCCAGAAATGTGACATGGCATCAGGGGTCGAGGTGGCAGAGATGGACCTCCCCTGCCCTGCCCAGCGCCCTGCAGAGGTCCCCTCGAAGAAGCCAGCGTGTAGCCTGCCTGGGGCAAAACCTCCACCCTCCGTGCGGCTCCCTCCCTGGGCACACCAGCTGGCATGGGGTGGGGACACCGCCCCCCCCCCCCCCCCCCCCCCCCCCCCCCCCCCCCCCCCGCCCCCTTCACCCCCAACCCTCCCAGCCAGCAGTTGCTCCGGGCAGCTGTCTGCGGGAGGCAGTTAGCCCCGGGGTGAAGGCTCCCGCGCCCCCGCTGACTCAGCACTCTCCGGCGGCCACTCCCCCCTTTCGCCTGCTCCATGGCCTCCGACCGGGAGGCCGGCCTCTAAGCTCCAAGGGCTCCCACTGGCCACCTCTGCCCGCTGGCCCCTCCAGTGAAGTTGGGAAGCTGACCTGAGGTGGGGGTGGGTTCCCAGCCTCCCGCGCCCAGGCCCCCAGGCCCCCCAGCTATTAAGGGGGTGCCACAGGCCGGGTTGTGGTGATGTACGCGATGGAGGGGACCCCTGGGCAGGAGGGAGGGCGGGGAGGCAGCTCGAATTCCCCATCTGGGAAGCCCGGCGACTGCCTGGCAGTGGCTGTCCGTCCGTCCCTCACAAGGGACCAGAAATGAGCTCATGAGCGGGCCTGCTTGCTTGAGGACTCCAGGGATCTCCACATCCCCCGCCCACCTCTGGGCCGGCTCCTCCCCCACTCAGAGCTTCTCCTGCAAGGGTAACCGCCTCTTTTTACCCTCCCCCAGGTGGAAGACCAAAGTTATGGCGGACTGGAGGGGCGGAGGAGGGTCACCCCCCCCCCCATTTCCCAACCTGGAAGGCGAGGGGCCTCCCAGCTCCCTTGGGATACAGGGTCTGCGGAGCTGGGGGCGGGCCAGAAAGATGTGGGTGATAGTGGGACTTTCCGGAACAGCTGTGACTGCGGGACCCCCACCAGGCCCGGCTGCCCGCCACCCAGGGCTGTCCAGGGGGTCCCACGTGGGACGCACACCCAGCTGGCGTGGCTCGGAGAATGGGGGGAGCTGCCAGCTCGGCAGCTGTGCAGCCCTCACCCCCCGGGCTCCCCCACAAGGCCGATGTGGGCCAGCAGCCAGAGGGGAGGAGACCCTGTGGCCACAGCCACCAAACGCAGAAACAGCTGGGACACAAGCTCAGCTCTGGCCTCTAGATCCTGTCTCGTTTCCCAGGCATCTTCCAGAGAGTGAGCGCCTGCCCAGCCGGGGGAGCGGCCTGAGCAGGAGATGGTGGAGGCCACAGGCCCCTCCCAGGCACAAGGGCCGCCCGCAGCGACGCGGGCTCAGTACACCACAGGTGCTCAATAGATGTCCTTTCAGCCCATCTTCCTGGCACCCGCAGGGCTCCGAGCATGCCCACAGTGGGCACCTGTGCCCTGCACCTCTTGATCCATTTCCCTATTTCAGAATACTTGAAAGCCAAGTCTGGTGCAGGTGGGAGCTAACCAGGTTGTATCTGACCCGACAGCCCCAGGGACGCATGGCGTCCCCACTCTGGGTCTTTCTATCCCCTGTAGTTGGGATTTCCTCAGGGTCCCCACTCATGACCAGTCAGGACTGGTCAGAGCGCACTTTCTCCACCTGCATAATGGGGCAGATATGGGGGGCAGTAGGAGGGGAGAAAACCCCAAAATCCCGCAAGAGCGGTGAGGTTGCAAGGGGTCTCCAGAGGTTACCAGGTCGAGTCCCGGGGAACCAAAGGTCCAGGCTCAGGCGGGGCAGTGCTCTGGACGCTGAGCGGTTCTGGGGTGGGGGCTGTGGACGGGCTGGGCCTCGTTGGGACGGCCGGTGGGGGCTGGCCGCCGGGCGAGCGCGCCTGACTCTCCGCGCAGCGCCTGTCCCCGGGCCGCCGGGGGCGCTCGGCCGCCAAGAGGTGCCCAAAGTTAGGGAAACAAAGAGCGGAGCGCCGGCCTGGGAAGAGCGGGCCCGGGCGCCGGGGCCGAGGGGGGCGCCGCTCGGGACCGGGAGCCAGGCCTCGGGGGGGGCCGCGGTCGGGCCGCGTTCCCACGGCCTGGCCCGGGGCCAGCAGGTGCCCCTTCCGGGAGGCCGACCGGCTCGGGGTCCGAAGGGTTAAGGCCACCGGCCGCCCCTCCCCCCGCCTTCCCCGGGGCGCGGGACGCGGGCGCCCGGGCGGGCCGGGGCGGGGCCTGACGTCCGCGGGCGGGGCGAGCCGGCCGGCCGCCGCCGCACTCCCGCCGGGCTCCAGGGCGCAGCAGTTCCCGGAGCGGGAAGATGGCGAGGCCGGGCGCGCGGCTCCGCGCGGGGAGCGCACGGGGGCCCCCGGGGCCGCTGCTCCTGGCCGGGCTGGCGCTGCTGGGCGCGGCGCGGGCGGCGGCGGGCGGCGGCTTCAGCCTGCACCCGCCCTACTTCAACCTGGCTGAGGGCGCCCGCATCACCGCCTCGGCCACCTGCGGCGAGGAGGCCCCAGCGCACGGCGCCCCGCGCCCCACCGAGGACCTCTACTGCAAGCTGGTGGGCGGCCCCGTGGCCGGCGGAGACCCCAACCAGACCATCCAGGTGCGCGCCGGCCGGGACTGGGTCGCCGCCGGGCGGGGCGGGGTGGCGGGGATCCGGGCGCCGGGGACGGACTTGGAGGAGAGCGCCCAGGTACGGACCGAAGCTCCCACGTCCCGTCCAGACGCCCCGGTTCCGCATTTCGGGAAACGGAATGGACCCCTGCTCGGCCATTCAGGCCCGGCCAGAGAAGTGCGCGTCCGCCTCCGTGAATGCTGGACGCAGCGTCCCGGGGTGGCGGTGGCAGGGCGGGAGGGGGCCCGGTCTCCGGTCCCTGGCGTCCCCAAGTCCCGGGATCCCTGCGAGGGCGGGACTTGGGCTCCTCGGTGGCTGCCTGTGGGGAGGGGGTGGGCCTGCCCCGCCTTGCCCCGGGACAGGCTGGAACCTGCTGGGTGGGGAAGGGGCTGGGGTGCGGGCGGATTGTGGGGAGATCCTGGAGTTCGGGGCAAGACCCAGGAGGCCCTCACTGCCGGTAGCAGAGGGTTGAGTTTGCTTCTGGGGATCTAGGGACTAGGTGGGATCCTCAAGGTGTGGGGGGGGGGGCAAACAATGGTTTTTGACCTGGGCATGGGAATGCTGACTCAATCAGGAGGAGCGTCCCTGCCCCGCCGGTCCTGAGTCTGTGGGCTTCAGTCTCCCTGGGGAGATGTGATTTCAGCCCCGAAGACCCCCTGCGAGGCAGGCCCACCCAAGCCACGAGTTTGCAGGTGGGGAGGGGTTAACTGGTATCACCTGGCCTTGGCACCTGGCCAGGAAGCAGGGCTAAGACCCTCCTGATTTAGGTTAGGGCTGGGGTCCTGGGTTACCCTTGCGGGGGCAGGGGCAAGGAGGGTCTGCTCCAGGGGCCCCTGGACACCCCTTGCGACACCCATCTTCTCACTCCTGCAGAACCTTAGGGAGAGTGGGGGCCTGGGGCTTGTGTAACCTGAGTCGGTCGGAGAGGTTGGGGGAGGGGAGGAGCCAATTGGAGAGTGGATTACCCGTGGTGGGTGATGAATGGAGGAGTCTCAGCTGGGCCCCCTGCACTTCCTGCCTGCCCCCTGCCCTTGGCCCAGGGGAGGGAGGAGCGGAGAGCGAGCCCTCCTGGGACAGAAGCGGCACCTGTCTTAGGCTCCTGGGCTCACCTGTGCTCTCCTCTGAGCCCAGCACAGCTGATATAAGAGGTGTCAAGCCCACGCTCCAGGTAGGGAAACTGAGGCCTGGAAAGCTATAGACCACCTGCTGGAAGCCCCACAGCGGGCCGTGGGAACCCTGGGTTTCCCGTCTGCAGGACCCCACCCCCCACCCCGTACATCTGGTGGATATCAAGGGGCTGGGTCCCCAGAGCTGCCCCAGAGTGCCTGGCTGGGCCTTCGCTGCCTCTTCCATGGGCATCTGGGCCCCCCCAGCTCCTCACTGCACACGGGGTGGGGAGGAGGGAGCAACCCTTGCAGGGAGGGGTCTGTGTTGCTGCCTTATTGTGCTTAAAGGAGCAGTGGCGAGCCCCTGGTCAAAGCCTCTTCCCTTTGCTTCTCCTTAACTGTGCGGTTTCTCTCCCTGGGCCTCAGGCTCCTCATCTGCAAAATGGGCACAGTAAGAGAACCTTCTTCACCTGAGTTTGTGAGCATAGCCTGGGGACCCTGGGAAGCCATCAGTTACACAGTGAACACTGACAAACATGGTGTCACACGGGAGTGGGCAGGCCCTGAGTGAGCCCCCGCAGCTCACGGTCCGGCGAGAAAGAGGCAGAAGCTTCCTTTTGAATGACTGTAGCCCTTGCTGGTCGGCGGCCTGGTTGTGAGGCTGCCGGGTGTACTAGAAGGTCGCCTGGGCCGGCGGACACAGGCTGAACAGCCAGCCATGCATCCCTGGCCTGGCCGGTGCCAATGCCCTCTCCTCTGAGGGCAGAGGACCTGCTCACCACCCTGGCCTTCGAGTGGGCTGGTGATGGGGCCTTGCCCACAGCCCCAGCTGGAACTGAGTGGCAGGGGTAGGAGGTGCCAGGGAGGTGACACCCACTTTCTGTCCATCCCGAGAGCTCAGCCTTGTGCCAGCATGGGCGTTGGGTCACAGAGGATGTAAGGCCCAAGGATGGGGGCTGGCTGGCAGCTCCCACGGCCCCTGGAGAAAGTGACACAGAAGCTGGTGTGGGGGGGTCTCATCTGGGGCCTGGGGTGAGGGCTGCTGTCTGGGTGGGGCGGGCACTGGAGCAGCCAGAGAGCAAGTTGGCATTCAGGCCCCTGTGGCCTCAGGTGGGCACTGCAGGAATTCCGGGCTGGCCCTGGGCCCTTCAGGGGAAGCCGGGGCTGCCGGCTCGGTGACTCATGGGGAGGGGCGAGCTGCTCCCTGTTTCCTCATTGTGTTCCCGGCAGGACCCTCTGCAGCGGAGGGTGGGGGGAGCCTGGCTTCCCTGGCGCTGGCCACCGTGAGCCAGAGCCGGGTGCCCGCACCGCCAGAGGCGCCCGCCGTGGCCTCCTGTGGGGACTAGAGAGTCCCCTCTCCTCGAGTGTCCGGGGCCTGAGCAGAAACTTACCTGACCTGCCTTGACCCTTGGCCCGGCTTCCCACATGGTGCTCCCAGGCTGGGTTGAGGGGGGTCTGACCACCAGCAGCTTTCTCTGGAAGGCCCGCCGGCCCAGCCAGGTGGCCCTGTCCCCCCGACCCCCTCCCCTGGCTTCGGGTGTGGGGTCGCCACGGGAGCTGGGCAGTAGGGTGGCCCCCCACCACTGAGTTCTGGGCCCCTGAGTGGGGGACAGTGAACAGAGATCTCTAATAGCCGGAGAACGTCAGGGCCTGTGATAGGAAGAGGAAGGCGGGGTGATGAACAGGCTTGGAAGGTTAGCTGCCTGGGTGGTCTGGAGCTCTGGGGCCCCATGGAGGGGGTGGCAGCTGAGCTGAGATGGGACAGGAGATGAGGGTCCAGGGCCCACAGGCAGGAACAAGGTCTGAGACAGGGTGACCCGGAGCTCGCAGCACGGGGCTCTGGGAGGCTGCTGGGTGGGAGGCCCTGTTGCTTTTGGTCTCGCCGTCCTGGGGCAGATGTGACCAGGAGAGGCACGGGCACAGCTTGGGGGCTCCCTGTGCTGCCAGGCCTAGGAGCGGGGATCTCCCACGCTCCTACCTCCAGCTCCTGGGATAAGGTCTGGCCCCAGGGGAGGCTGGGAGGGGTGGGGCAGCCACATTTCCCAGACTCAGCCTCTGGGGCCTCAATCAATGCCAAGTCCCAGAGGGCGCCTTTGTGTGCGAGGGATGGCAGGTCTGGTTTCCTCTGGGGTGGGGGTGGGGCCTCCACTCAGCCCGAGGCCAGGGCCCGGCTCTGCCCCCCGCCCCTGGGCTCCCAGCACCTGCTCCTCCCTGACAGGGATGCCTCTGTCCCCCCAGAGGACAGGCCCCCGGCAGGTGGCTGGACTGCCGCAGGAGCAGCTGCCCCGGGCTGCATGTGGGATCCATTACTCGTATTGTGGCCGAGGCAGGTGCTGCTGTCAGCCCCACTCTCCGGATGGGGACGCTGAGGCTCCTGTGCCCTGACCTGGCGTCGTCCCAGGGGCTCGGAAGCGGCAGAGCCAGGAGGTCCAGGCCACGGCTGGCTGCCTGCACGCCTCCACTCTGGGGCCTCTCCCCGCAGGCCGCCGGAATGGCTTAATTCCGTCTCTCTGGAGACCCTAATCCAGGCTCTGGATGAGAGCCCGACGGTGCTGGGGGGGGCACCTGGACCCCTGCCTCCCTGCTGCACGGGGGTGTGACGTCCCCCTGCCCAGCCCTCCTTCCCCCCTGCTCTGGCCACATCGGCCTTTTTGCTGTTTACTCCTTGTGTCTCCCGGCCTGGGGCCTGGAATGCACACGCCACTTACAGCACAGGCCTCAGATCTGCCTCCTCAGGGCGGCCCACCCTGATTTTCCCACCTCAGGAGGGTGCCCCGCGCTGGGAGGGGTGTGACCGTGTCTCAGTGAGCCAGGTCCCCTGAGTCCGGCACGGAGCAGGCGCTCCGCGTGCGTTTGCCGGGTGGACGGGGGTCTGCAGGTCGGCGGCTGGGAGGGTGACTGGCTGTCTGGCACCCCCCCCCCCGCAGGGCCAGTACTGCGACATCTGCACGGCCGCACACAGCACCAGGGCGCACCCCGTGAGCAACGCCATCGACGGCACGGAGCGCTGGTGGCAGAGCCCGCCGCTGTCCCGGGGACTGCAGTACAACGAGGTCAACGTCACCCTGGACCTGGGCCAGGTAGGGCCCCCCTTCCGCCCCCGTGACCCCCACCTCTGCAGCGGTGCGGCCACAGAGCTCACCGTGGGGCCCCGGAGAGCCCTGGGGCCTGGGGGGCTGGGCACAGGTGGCTGCTGGCCGCTGCGGACAGAGGCGTGGGGGTGGGGGCCTTCTGTGTGTTTGTCAACATCCCTGCTGCACTGGGAGGGGGAGGGCGGAGGGCGCTCACCAGGGGCCACGGGGTGAGGGGACAGTGGAGGAGGGCCTGGTGTTTACTCAAAGGAATTCCTCTGCCCGGAGCCAGGCTCTGGCTGGCGGCTGTGGGAGGAGGCCCTGGAAGTGGACATTCCTGGGATACCTGGGCCGCGGTGGGGGCCACCTCGGGGTTAGGTGCCGCTCAGGCCGCAGCTGGCTCTCCTTGGCCTTGGAGGCCCCTGTGCAGGGGGAAGGGTAGGGCCGGGCATGTCTCAGTGACACACGAATCCCACTTGTCCGCTCTGGGCTGAGTCAGACCCCCCAGGCTGCATCCTGCTCCATGTGTGACTTCGCCAGGGGCCTGGCCATGGGGTCCTGCCTGCGAAATGGGCCAGCAGTCTCGCAGCTCCTGGGGCTTCAGTGGGGGCAGTGGGTGAGCCTGAGCCTAGAAGCAGCCAACACCGGGTCTCCCCAGGGTCTGGGCCACGAGGTCAAGCCTGCAGACCCCTGGCTGTCCTGGGGTGTGACCCAGTGGGCCTCTGCCCCCGTCCCGCTGTCACCCTGATGGTGTTAGGCGGGCCCCATAGGCGGATTTGGGGTGTTGTTGGGGTTCTCTCCTGCCCCCAGCCTGGAGGTCTGCAGGCCCGGCCCAGGGGAAGGTGGGCAACAAAGGGGTGGGTTCAGGTCCTAGCAAGTGGCCTGGGATTTCCAGTGGGAGAAGCAGCCATAGTGCAGGGGGAGGTGTGGGCCGGGTAGGGGGGCGGCTCCTCTGGATGGGCTCCCTGCCAGTGGTCCCCGGGGGCTGGTGGCGGTAGGCAGCCCAGGTCTGCAGGGGGCTTGCTCTGTTTCCCTTCAGCTCACCAGGTTTTTACTACATCTGTGCTCTCCTGTCCCGCCCAGGGGTCTGGGAGGGGCCTTTGGGACCCTGGGGTCCTCCTCTCTCTGGCACCGACGTGGGGGTCCATGGGGGGGAGGGGCGGGATAGTGGAGGCCAATCCGCTCCGAGGTCAGAGGCATCTGTGCTTAGCTGGCATATTCTTGCCTCTCCTCCTCTGGGGGACAGGCCGGGGCGGGGGGCGTGCTGGGTGCACAGCGGCCCTGTCTCCATGGCAACCCCCGGGGGGCCGCAGAGCAGAGCAGGGGGCACCACGTCTACCTGAGGTGCAGTGAGCGGGGCTGGAGAGGAGCTTGGATGGTGCCCCACACCCTGCAGCTCGGCCCCGTGGGGCTCTGTGGCCCCTGAGCCTTGGCGTCCACATCTGTGAAATGGGCCAGAGTTGATGAGGCTGGTGGTACGTTTGCTTTGGGGACTGGCTCAAGGCCAGCACGAGGGTTTTACCGCGTGTGTATCCGGACTCTCCAAACCTCAGTTTCCCCAACTGTTAAATGAAAACACAGAGAGAAGGGTCATTTCCAGCTCTTTGGAGGAGATGGACTCACCCATCCACCCAGCCATTCTTCTGTCTCTTCCTCTTCTCCCCTTCCTTCCTGTTTTCCAGCCACCCACCCACTATATCCATCCATCCACCCACTCACCCACCCATCTACTACTCACTACTCATCCATTGACCGACTGATGTTCCTCCCTCTCTTCCCCCCACTTTCACTGACTGCGGACTAATCCCCCAAAGCCCCAATCTTGGTTTGGCCAAAGGACAGCCAGCCTGGGCTGGGCTGGGAGACGGGAGGGCGGATCCTGTCTGATGAGATG
This sequence comes from Helogale parvula, assembly GCA_004023845.1. NCBI lineage: Eukaryota > Metazoa > Chordata > Mammalia > Carnivora > Herpestidae > Helogale > Helogale parvula. Next base: position 44,928 of record PJEM01011430.1, read on the forward strand.
CTTTGGGGCTGGATGGGGCAGACGAACCCAGTTTCCAACATTACGGGTAAGAGAGATCTCTTTCCTGGAGGTATCTCCCAGCTGAGCTGGAATTCGAAAGGAAGTTCTCGAATTCTCCACCTTCCCTCTTTGGAAAGGGAGCTCATTGCCTGTTCCTCCCTGGGCCACCGAGTAGTGACCGGCTCTCTCCGGGCACCCTGCTTGCTGGGGTTAGGGATGGGAAGCAGGTCCTGCCATCGGCGCCCCACACAGGATAGGAGGCATTCCAGCAAAGGCTCTGGAAGGTAGAGCAGCAGGCCTGGAGCACCGAGGGGGGTCTGGGGAGTAGACCTAGGACATAGCCCTCACCGTGACCTGAGGTTGGAGCCCTCACGGCCCCTCCTTGCCTGGTGATGGAGTGGCTGGTGCCCAGTTACACTGAGGCTGTCCCCGGGGCAGGGCCCTCCGAGCGCACTCCCTGGAGCAGCTGGGGTGACTGGCTCAGCCCAAGGGGCAGACGCTTCCGGGTTTTCTGCCGTGGGGGCTAGGCAGTCCTGTGGGCCCTGGGGTGGGGCTGGGCTCTGCCAGGAAGTGGGGCTGAGCGGGCAGTGGGGCTGGGCACACCCCCTGTGGCCGGCCGCCAGCAGCCTTTGTTCTGGGATCTGGAGCGGATACCCTGGGAAGGGGGAGGAGGCAGCTGGCATCAGGCATTGGAGGCCTTCCTGCCCCTGGAGAACTGGGGAAGGGGGCCGGTAGGTAGGCCGCAGGACAGCTCCTAGGCATGGCCGGTGGGCATGGGGCTGTGGGGCTCCATCCCCGCCCTGCGGCGTCCGTCTGCCTGGAGGCAGTGGGACCCCCAGGCCAGGCGAGCCTGCAACCTCGTGTGGTCTTTCCCATCTCACAGTAGACGGGGAGCGGTTGGACCCTCCTCCTTCCCATTTTGCAGATGGAGAAACTGAGGCTCTGGGAGCAAAGTCCTGGCTGGGACGGGCATGGGGAGGCCCAGGCCCTGGCTCCCTGCCCTGCTCGTTTTGTGGACCTTGACGGGGAACCCAAAGACCTGAGAGAGCCAAGCTGTCGGTCTGACCTCGCTGGGCACAGCCTCAGAGGAGGCCTCCTCCAGAGGGCACAGGAAGCCTACACCTGGCACTTTCCTGGGTCCCTGGACCAGCCTGGGGGTCTTCCCGGGGGCCTCCTGCCAGCCTGAGGCTCCCCGCTCCCTGCACCCGGGACAGGGTGGCTGTCGTTCTGACTGCCCAGCTCTGACCGCAGGGTAGGTCCTGGCTCAGGGGCTCTGCTGCGGGTCCCGGGCCTTCCTCTGCAGCACAGTGGTCTTGAGCTGGGCACGGAGAGCTGGGGCTCGCTGTGGGGCGGACCCCCTCCCTTTCCAGACACCCTGCGGGGCCTGGCCGTGGAGGAGGGGCTCTCCCCAGTGGTCCTCCCTCAGCTGATCGCCTCCCAGCTGCGTTCTTATCCTGGGGCGCGGCAGGTCAGTCCTTCGTCCCAGCCCTGCGAGGTGTGGCCAGAGTACCGTGCAGAGGGACGGGGGCCAGCGTCGGTGTGAGGCCCGAAGTGCTGGGCACTAGAAATGCCAGGGTGAGGAGTCTGTGCCCTCCTGGGGGGACGGGGGGGAGACAGGGCGGGCGTCACCACCAGTCGGAACAAAGCTTTGGCACGGCTCCCAGCCATTGGTGGGTGAGTCCTCCGTGGGCACGTGGGGAAACTGAACCAGTGTGGAGCGCCCAAGACCCCGGTACTGCTTTCTGGAGCAGCTGCCGGGCCCGGGCACAGCCGGGCCACACGCCCTCCGTGCCTCCTGGGCTGTCCCCTCCTCTGACTGTGGGGATGAGAGCACCTGCCCGTGGCCTTTGTGCCTCAGCAAGGGCCCCAGAACCCCCCCCCCCCCCCCGCCCCGGCTGCTGGGATCCCCCCGTGTGGCTCTGTGTGCCTGCCCCCAGTTCTGGGCAGGATACCCTCGGAGGCCAGCCGGCCCAGGGCTCCCCTGGCAGGCCTCCTGGTCCCCGGGTGTCCGCTGGCCTGGCCCAGCTGGGCACTCAGCCATGTGGCCAGCACCCTGGGAGTGTCAGCGGGTCGTTTAAGGGAAGTGGCAGGAAGTGTGGCCGAGGCTGGCCGGGCTCTGGTTACGGAGTCCAGCGGCAGGACAGGTGCAGGGGCCGGTCCGGATGTGGCCCCTTGAGCTGGGCTCCCTGGGGGAGACCAGTGAGGCGGTCCTGGTGACATTCCTGGGGTAGACACCCCCTTTTCCAATACAGGCCCCCTCTCCTCCTGAGAATGAGCAAGACTCTGCTCAGAGGACATGAGGTCAGAGGGACTGCCATGCCCAGGCCTGGGGGCGCAGCTCACTGCCACCACGCTTGCACGCAGCCACCCACAGGGCACACACCTCCCTGCCAGCTCACACGACCCCCCTGCCCCCGTCCAGGCCCCGATGACCCCAAAGTCTCCTGTTTGCTGGTTTTAAACAAACGCCGTGCGCTGGTCCCCAGCAGGGTCACTCATGAGACTAAATTGTTTAGGTTGGGGCCCCCTGTGGGGATAAACTCTACTTCCTGTGGCTCGGAATTGACCATCTGGTCTGACCTGGGCCAGGCTGTAAGGAGGAGGGGATGTGGGGCAGCGAGCTTCGGGCTGGGGCTGGGCCTGGATCCTCCAAGGCCTTGGTGGTTGGGGTCTCTGAACGCCCCCAGGCCCAGCTTTGCCAAGGTGCTGAGCCACGTGGGACACCGCACGCTAGCCGTTGGGCTCCTGTCAGGGGCCTTCGCTGCCCCCCTCCCCCCTCCCCTGGAAGTTTTCCTGTGCCGCTGTGGCCGCCAGGCGCCCCGACCAGCAGTGTCGAGGCCCTGACGCCTCTGCGCATCTTCTGCGTCTCCACGCTCTGCCTCCTGCCTGCCAGTGGCTTTCGGGCCCTGCCTCTCCTGGAGCAGGGCCCCGTGGCGCCTGTTTGCAGGCTCCCTGTTCCCGCCGTGTGGACGGCCACACTTATTTACCCAGTTGGGGGCTCGTGCTGTGGCACTGATCGTCACTGGTGTTTCCAGACGGGGTCTCCGCGCAGAGGATGGGCACACCGAGGAGAGCGCAGACCTGGGGGTGCCGGGCCCTGAAGGTGGGGGACCAGGCATCCGGGCTAGCTCCCGGACACCGGGTCTAGGAGGGGCTTCCTGCCTCCGCCCAGCCACAGCCTGGGACCCTGGCCCGTCCCGGGAATGTCCCCGGCATCAGCATGGGGCCTTGCTTCCTGCGGGGCCAGGGCTGAGTCACACTGCGGGGTGATTCACACCGCCCAGCCCAGCGGCAGAGGTGGGGGTGGGGGGTGGGCTTCCCCCTACCTCCAGGACAGCGTGGGGAGGGCCGGCCTGGGTCTTCCCAGCTCCGAGATGAGCCAGGACAGAGGTGGACCGTGCTGGCCCTGAGCACCTTGCACTCCCGTGTTCCAGCCGTGGCCCTGCCCTTTGTGATGTGGGCACCTTAACCCAAGAGGAGGCGACCTGCTGTCACCCCCTTCCCCCCTCCCATCCCTAGGGGCATCAGGGGCCCCCTGTGGGATCTGGAGTACCTCCCTATGTTGTCGGGACCCCAGCCCTGGCCCCTGCACCGCTACCTCTCCCCACCGCTGCCTGGGCACCGAGTATGTGTTGGGCACCAGGCGCCCTGCACAGCCTCCCCACCACCTCCAGGGACAGCTGGCATCTTCCCATTCGGGGCTTTCGGAGAGACACTGTGTCCTGACCCACACCTTTGTCGTGTTTGTCTTCCGACTGCGCCGTGCCTGGGGAGGGGGACGCACAGCCAGGAGGCAGGAGGCCTCCGGGTCTCCGGCCCCAGCCCCCCTCAGGCGGTGGTCAGCACCGGGGTACGTGCCCTCTGGGTCAGGCTGGGCGTGGGGCCGGGGCAGCGGTGGCCGGGAGGCAGGTCTGGCTGCTGTCTTGGAGACATGCCTGCCCCAGAATAGCCAGATTTTTAAAAATAACTCAGAGGCTTTTGTTTGGCGTTTGCTTTAAAAGACATTTTTTCCTTTTGCACAGAACTTCGCAGCAGCAGGAAAGGTCAGCCCCAGTTGGTAGGGGAGCCGGGCGGGCGGGCAGAGGGAGGGCTGTGTCCAGGGAGGCCGGGGGTCTGCTCCGGCCCCCAGGTCGTGTCCAGGGCAGCTGTGCGGCCTCGGCAGCCAGAAGCGGTTGGGGACAGATGGGGAAGGCTGGGTGCACGGCTACGTCCCCTCCAGCCTGGGGTCCCTGTGTGGCAGGCTGGTGATGAGGCGGCAGACAGACGGAGGCCGGGGTCCTGCACGTGTCCTGGGTGCTGCGCGCGGGGCGGGAGCTTCCGCGCTGCCCTCGTCCCGCCTGCTCCATGCGTTCGAATCAATATTTGTGCAAGTGCCCTCAGCTGGGAAAAATGCGCCCGGCCGCCGACCTGGGGGAGGGGCAGAGCCGGCCAGCGGAGCGCAGACTGGTGGCCTCGCTCAGGGAAAGGCGGGGGTGGGTCCCGGGGGGCTTGGCAGGAACCTTTCGTTTCCTCGGGGGCCTCCGTTGGGGGCCGAGCTGCTGCCCCCCCCCAAGGGCAGCCTCAGGGCATCCTACACCCACCCAGTCCCCCCCACTTGCCATGTCCCGCGCCCCCTCCTCACAAAGACCCCCCTGCAGTCGGGGCTCCCTGAGTGTCTGAGGGCTGGCCGGTGCCAGGCTGGCGTAGGGTCTGTGCCCCAGAGACTCAGGCCCCTCCCGCATGGGCAGCGCCGAAGGGACATGACCTCAGAGCCTGGGTGTGGGGGGAAGAAGCCCGAGCCCCCCACCCTGGGGAAAGGCGGCTCTCTGCTGGAACTGGGCCTCGTCTCTGAAAACTCCAGGCCTTCTGGCAATGACAGGACTCGGAACTGGCGTGTCCCAGGGGCCTGGGACTTTTCCCTCCCCGATCCCCCCATTCTTAGCAGCCAGTGCCCACCTCCCCTCACGGGACCACCACAGCGGCCTCAGGTTGATGGAGGGTTGGGCAGCTCTGAAGGGGCCCTTGCCTCATCCCTGGGGCCCCAGTGCCCTGGTCGGGGGCAGCAATCTGGGACAGCAGGCACTGGAGGAGACCTGCTCCTGGGGCTGACGGGCCCTGCCTGGTGTGTGACGTCACCGCTGAGGCTGGTGCACAGCCCTCTGCCGGCCCTGCCCGTGTCTCCTTGGAGCCCACACAGGCCCTGCACGGAGCCGGAGCCGGGCCTGGACAGTGGCCCTGCTGCTTTGTTCCCTGGCTGCAGGGCAGAGGCCTGGGGGAGGGGAGGCGCTCTCTGGCCCTCAGAGCCTCGAGGCTTGGAAAACACTGTCCCTCCCCGACCCTGTCGGCGCGTAGGGGGGGCTGAGGCTGGGTTGGGCGCTGGCGAGCGAGGGTGGGCCTGCTCGGCTACTCCCCCTCTCGGGGGTCTCGGTGGCCCAGCCTCATCACCGAAGCCACAGGCTGGGCTGCTGGAGCCCACCGGCTGCTCTCAGGGAGCCAGAGCCCTTTCCTGGGAGCTGTGGCCCAGGGTTGGGGGCTCTGAGTGCTGATGTGGGGACCCCCTGCCAGGGGCTGCCAGCTCCGCAACCGGGAAAGGTCCTCCAGCCTCTTTCGATGGCTGCCTCTCGAAAGGGGTCCCTTCATCACCCCACGTGGCTTCTGAGCCAGCATGGGCGGGCTGCAGTCAGGAGGGCTTCCCTGAGGAGGTGTCCAACCTGCCCTGTGGGGGCTGTGTCGGATGGGACTGGGAGGGTCAAGGCTAAGACGTGCTAGGCTGCAGGGCCCGGGGAGCAGTAGACAGGAGAGATCCCACCAAGCCCCCAGGGGCACGAGACGTTAGGGACATGCAGGGTTGCCATCCTCTGGTCGGGAAGAGGGGAGACAGGCATGAATACCTCCCTGGGTGAGGCTGTGCTGTGGCAGGGGCGGGGCAGGACGGGCGAGCCTGCTATGCCTGCTGGTGCCTGAGGGATTCGAGGCGCCTTTGGTGGGGGAGCTCTGCCCTTCCCGTGCCAGGCGCCGCCCCGACATGCCCGGGGCCTGTGATGCTCCGGCTCCCGGGCTCCTCCTCCAGCCCGTCTACCCCCCGGGAGCCTCCTGACGAGGGCAGGGGCCTGCCGCCCGGACCTCAGCGACCACAGGCCTGTTCGTGGGAGAGGGAGCGGGTCCTGAGTCAGCTCTGAGAATGCCGTGGGGGATGCCTGGGGCGAGGCTGGGAGAGGGGCCCGTTCCAGGAGCTGCTGGCTGTCGGACAAGGCCAGGCTCATTTGGGAGCTGGGGCTACCGTCTGGCCACCTGCCCAGGCTGGCCACCAGAGCCTCGGGGACAGGGGAATGAGCTCCTGTCTTGGCCGGCCGGCCTCACTGCCGGGGCACTGTGGGCAGTCGGCCCCCTGCGCCCCTTCTACCCCGGGCCTGCCTGCAGCCTCAGAGCCTGAGGGACTCACGTGCCTTTGGGGCAGGGATGGAGGGAGGCACCCCCAGGCCCAGCAGAGGAGATGGTCAGAGATGGTGGGTCCCCACCCTTCGTCTCCGTGTCCCCGGCGTGGGCCTCGGCAGCATCAGGCCTGAGCCAAGGGGCTCGCCTGGAGCCGGCTGGCCCTCGGAGGCCAAGCCCGCAGACGTCCAGCGTGGGAAGAGAGAGCCCCCTCACAGGCAGGGTGGCCGTCCAGGGGTGTGTGCGGGGCCCTGAGCCGAGGGGAGGGGGCCTGGGGGCGTCAACACCTCACCGCCCGCAGGTTTTCCACGTGGCCTATGTGCTCATCAAGTTCGCCAACTCCCCAAGACCGGACCTCTGGGTGCTGGAGCGGTCCACAGACTTCGGCCGCACCTACCGGCCGTGGCAGTTCTTCGCCTGTGAGTCTCCTGGTGGGGGCTGGCCAGGGGCGTCCCCCGGGGTGGGTGGCGGCCCTTCGCTCTCTCAGGGGCCCTGCGGGCCAGGCCTGCCCTCACGCCCAGCTTCCTCGAGTTGGGGCTGTGGGGGTGAGGTCCCAGATGGGTGTGCTCAGCAGCTCCCGTCCCTGATATGGGTCCTGGCCGGGCCCAGGGGCCGGTGACGCCAGGATCTCTCTTGCCACATCTTGGCTCTCCCTAGACCGGCTTCATGGCCCAGCGGCTCCAGACGTAACAAGGGGAGCCAGTCAGGGGCCCTGGCGGCTCCCCGGCGTACCTGTCCGGTGCCACCGTGACCCATCGTGTTGATGGGGATGCTCCGCTGGGTGGGCCACGGGTCCCTCAGAACTCTGGGGGCAAGAGTGGGGCTGGGGCAGTCTCCGCAGAGCATTCAGGAATGGTCCGCAAGGTCGGGGTGAGGAAGGCCATTCAGGGGCGTGGGGGACACCTGTTCTCTGCAGAGAGGCTGGGGGGGGGCGCCTCCTGGGGAAGCTCTTCTCTCACGAAGCCCCGTGGGGCCGCGGGGGGCCCGTCGAGGCGCGGCAGTGCTGGGGAGCGTTGCCGGGGCCCCGCAGCCTCACCTTCCCGCCCGGTTCCCACAGCCTCCAAGCGGGACTGTTTGGAGCGGTTTGGGCCACAGACGCTGGAGCGCATCGGGCGGGATGACCACGTCCTCTGCTCCACCGAGTACTCGCGGATCGTGCCCCTGGAGAACGGCGAGGTGGGCCCGGGGGCAGCACGGCGCCGGCCCTGCGAGTCCGATGGTGGCGGCCCACGCCCCGGCCTGACCCTTTGCCCTGTGCGCAGATTGTGGTATCCCTGGTGAACGGGCGCCCGGGGGCCATGAACTTCTCCTACTCGCCTCTGCTGCGTGAGTTCACCAAAGCCACCAACATCCGCCTGCGTTTCCTGCGCACGAACACGCTGCTGGGCCACCTCATGGGCAAGGCGCTGCGGGACCCCACCGTCACCCGCCGGGTGAGCACCGGCCATGGGGCCGCGGGGCGGGCTGGCTGGGCGGGGCTGGCGTGGGCCGGGCGCTCACCGCCCACGGGTGCAGTACTATTACAGCATCAAGGACATCAGCATTGGTGGCCGCTGCGTCTGCCACGGACACGCGGACGTCTGTGATGCGCAGGACCCCGCGGACCCCTTCAGGTGAGGCCCCGCTCCCTGCCAGCCCTCGTCCCCTCCCGGCTCCGAGTCCCTGGATGGCCTGCGCTGCCTACTGTCCCACATTCTCCGCTTGCTTGTATGTGCAGGGAAGGGGAGGCGGTGTGCGTGCAGCTCCCTGGGGTGCCCCGTGCCTGGCTTGGACCCGTCTGCCCAGCGGGTTCTCGTCCCGACTCCGGGCTGCTGCTTCTCCCGCCCCAGCAGGGGAGTCACTGCCCTCAGCCTGAGACTGCGCAGCCCTGTTGTCCAGGCCCCTCTTGCTGTCGGGACACAAGTAACACACTTTGCTGTCCCCACGCCTGACCTCTGCCATGGGCACGGGCACAGGGGCGCCTGTTCTGGGGCGACCCGGAACATGTGAACCTGTTCCCAGTGTGGGGGTCCCTGCAGGGCAGGGTCAGGCAGGTCTGGGCGAGAGTTGTAGCAGAGCCCGGGCGGGGGGCCTGTGGAGACCCCCACCCACCATGGGGAGGTAGCAGGCTGCCCCGGCTGCTTCCTGTGCCTTGAAATCCCGCAGCCCCCCACCTCAGGCCTCGGGGTTGGGGCCTGTGCTGTGCCTTTTGCAGGCCATTGTCTACACCTCCTTTTTGGGGGGAGGCAAACGAAGCCCGGACAGCAGGGAAGCTCACCCCTGTTTGCAGCCTGAGCCTCGCTGAGAGGCGAGCCCCAGACCTCTTCAGATATAGCTGATGGGTCTGAGGGAGGCAGGGGTACATTCCCCGGGCCAGAGGGTGCACGCTGGCTGCCCCCTCCCGCTGCCCCCCTCCCGTCGGCCCTCCGGACCCATCAGCCCGTCCTGTGGCCCCGGTTTGGCCCTTGCCGACAGCGTCGGGTGCTGAGCTCAGGCTCCCTTAGTTGCCCTGGGAAGTCAGGTGCCAAATGGGAGCGTGTGCCAGTTGGCGGAGGAGCCCGCTGGGCGCCAGACTGGCCTCGGAGGAGAGACAGGCCTGCCCTTGCCTGCTGGGAGGGCGTCGGCGCCCACTCTGACTCACCTGCACACGGGTGTGGACGGGGCTCAGCTCATGCTGTGGGGCCCGAGGGGCGGTACCCCCTGGGTGTCTGCCCCAAAGCCATAGGCAGTAACCCCCCCCTTCCCCCGCCAACACCACATCCCAGAGCTCCGGCCTGCCCTGTGCTCCCTGTCCCCACCTCTCTCCACCCCTGCCCTCCTCCAGGGTGGGCTCTGCCCCCTACAGCCCCCCTACCTTCTCCCGGGCTTCTCTGCCTCCTCCCCCACCTCAGCCTGCACCACCGCCAGCTCCTGCTCCTGAACCACCTGCACCTCCTCCTCCTGGAGCACCCGCTCCTCCT
>PJEM01011431.1:0-54287 GCA_004023845.1 Helogale parvula
GGTGAGAATGCTGGTGGGGGTAGTTGGGGGCAAGACTGAGAGAGAATGAGCCAGCGTGACCAAGGAGAGAGCACGTGTGGCAAAGAGCAAAGGAGAGGGCAAGTGCGGTTACTACAGAGAAGGGAGCTAAGTCAGAGTCGCCCTGGAGAGGTGTGGGAAGGTAAACAGAGGTGGGAGGTAGAGCTGTGTTGGAGGGCAGAGAGGAGAGGAGGGGGAGAAGGGAGGAAGGAGAGGCTGACAAGCTGGCTTCCCAGTATATCCTTGAGACAACCAACAGGAGGACTGTGTCCCTCCTGAGACTGGTTCCCTGGAGCCACTTCAGGGAGAGGCTGGGGACAGATACAAGCGGAGGAAAAGTCCCTTTTCTGGACTTTAATGGTGTGCGGGGCTCTATGCCAGGTAGTTTACAGACATATCCCATTTAATCATAACAACCTTGTGAGGAAGGTGCTTCCTTCATATGAAACAACTTTCCTGAGTTAACACAGCCCCAATCTGATCCCAAGACTATGCACTCCATGCTGCCTGGGATGCAGGGAGAAGGGAAAGATGGAAAAGGAAGAAATGACAGGGAGGGAGTGCTAGCAAGACAATGGAGGCCTGAAGAAGAGGACCTATGGGAGGAGAGCGACCAGGTATGAGGTGTCTGTAACAGCCCAGGTCAGCAGCAGAAGACACAGATAACGGAGGTGAAGTTGGTAAGACTTGGCCACTGACACATCGGGAAGGGTGAGGGAATGGAAGGGTCTAGACTGATCCCAGGTTCTGGCCTGGTTACTAAAGTGGTGCCATTAGGATACCACAGAGGAGAAGTCATTTTTTCATGTGCCCATTGGGATCCCCACATGGTGATATCCCAGGAACAGTTGGATTTGTAGGTCTGAAGGACAGAGGTCTGGGTTGGAGACAGGGATTTGGACAAATCCCAGGGTTAAGTGAAAACCATGGGCATCTCTATTGGCTAGGATGTATAGAGAAAGAAGAGTCTCGTATAGAACCCTGAGGAGGAGTCACATTTACAGAACAGACTGAGGAGACCTTTATTCTTCTCAGAGGAGAAAAAAAAAAGGCGGCAGTATCACAGAAGTTAAGGGAGGAAATATTTCAACAAGAAAGGAGGAATCGATAGTGTCTGGGGCTGCTGAGACTTCATACAAGACGAGGACTGAGAAGTGGCCATTGATTTTATCAGTAAGGAGTTCACCAGAGATCTGGAGAGAATAGTTTCAGGGGAGTCCAAAGGGTATAAGCCTCCTGCAGTGGGAAATGATAAAGAATAAATCAACTAAACAACTCACCATAGACTAGATGTCAGCATAGATTGATTCATCAATACACACTGCACTTCTACAATAGGGAGGCAATATATCACAGTAGGACAGGCAGGACAGTGGTGAAGACGTGGACTCTGGGGCCAAACCAAATGTTTTTTGCCCAGCTTCATACTTACGAGCTTTGTGACCCTGGGAAAGCCGCTCAATTTCTCTGAGCTTCCAGTTCCTCGCTGATAAAGTAGGGACAATAATAGCACTTCCTACACTATGTTTGCTGTTAGAACAGTGTCTGTCACACAGTATGTGTTTTGTAAGTGCACAAGCATAATTACAAAGATGGGCTCTGCTGTGAGACAGACTTGAGTACAAATTCTGACTCCGCCACTGACAGTGCAGTCCTGGGTGAGTTGTTCAACCTTTCTTAGTTTCCTCCTCTGTAATGTGGGGACTAAAGTGCCCACTTTAAATGGTTGACACAAGAGTTAAATGAAAGAATGTTACCAAAAACTTAGCGCACCGTATGGCACACAGTGAAGGCTCAAAAAATATCAGCTGCTATTGTTGTGTGCCAGACACACACAACAACCCTGGGATAAGTGTTATTTCACAGATGAGGAAACTGAGGCTTGGAGTGGGTGGCAGAGAGATGTGGAACACAGCTCTGATGGACTCCAAAGCTAGTGCTTTGTCACCTCATATTGCTTCTCTGCTGGAAGGCTTGGAATGCTCTGATGAGGGACCGGGCAACACAACAGGGAAGAAGCACAAGCAGAATTCTGCTATAAGAGAATAGTTCTGACGGCATGCACAAGGTGGGTTAGAGGAGGAGATCAGTGATGAGGAAATGCCAATCCAAGCAGGGGGCCAGGTGGTCATGGAGTCAGGTGGTGAGACAGGAGAAGGGACCAGAGGATGCTTCAAGGTCTCTAAGATACAAAAAAAAAGGGGGGAGGGGGGAGAAGCTGGCCTAGGGAATGCATGTGAAATGATTCATTAATAGATTTATTCAACACATAGCTGTTGAAGACCTACGGCGGGCCAACCATCATTATCATCCTAAGCAGTAGAGATATAGCAGTGACTTGGACAGACAGAGTCCCTGCCTTCGTGGTGTCCACAGGTAGAGAGACATGATCCGAGACAGGCAGGGCAGGGTGAGGGAGCAAGGACTGGTTGTGATGGGCAGCAAGGGCCTGTTCCTGACCCTGATAGTCAGAGCCTGGGCTGCAGAGGAGGCCAGTGAGGCTGGAGCAAGAAGAGAAGGTGACAACATAGCAGCAACCCAGAGATGTCAAGAGAAAAGAACAAGTTTAGGGAAGCAGGAGGTTGAGGGGCAGGAGAACACAATAGAAGAACTGAGATATTGGAAATAAACCTAAGTTAACAGTTGAACCCTTAACAGTTTTCTTTCTAAATTCTCAAACAACTCTCTGAATGTTGCCTCCATTTTCACCTGAGGAAAGCAGAGCTCAGAGAAGCTAGGGTGGCAAAAGTGGGGCTGGAAGGTCAGCTCTACTCAACCCACAAAGGAAACAGTCCTTGGCAACGCACATCCACAAGAGATACCTTCACAGCCATCACATATCCCCAGGAAGCACTGTCAGAGCCCAAACACCCCTATACCCTCTCCTTTCCTCCCTTCCCTCCTTTCTCTCCTCCTTCCTCACCAACCAAATGGGAGGTGCAGTCTAGCTCCTTCCATGAGCAGCTTAGAGAGGGAAGCATAAACAAGGACATTCTAGTGTGCCAAGTGAACACAGAGAGGCATCCAGACTCAGGCTTGGGAGTTCCAAGCAGACCAATGGGAGGAGGTGCCCTCTCACCAGGGGACACGGAAACTGAGTCCCTCGCAAATGTCAGTAGTTGAAAATGCCTGGGGGGGCACCTGGGTGGCTCAGTCGGTTAAGTGTCCGGCTTCGGCTCAGGTCATGATCTCATGGTTTGTGGGTTCGAGCCCCGTGTCGGGCTCTGTGCTGACAGCTAGCTCAGAGCCTGGAGACTGTCTTTGGATTCTGCGTCTCCCTCTCTCTCTGACCCTCCCCTGCTCATGCTGTCTCACTCTCCTCTCAAAAATAAATAAAAAAACATTTAAAAAAATTAAAAAAAAAAAGAAAATGCCTGGGAGTCAGAGGGTTACCCAGGAAACATGGACCCTAGAGCTGAAGGAAAGGGCCGGCGGCAGGAAAGAAGATGGGATCCAACAGCATGAATCCCTGGCAAGGGCTTTTGCTTGCGGGTCACAGGGCATCAGAGAGTCCAGTCTGGCTTATGATACCACAGGCAGGACAGAGAAGAGGAAGAGGGCACAAGTGTCTGGGCACCTGATATGGCTAGGGGCAGGGCCAAGGGTGCCAGGATTGGGGAGGGCCCAGAGTGTGTGTGGGGGGGGGGTAGAGGGAGGAGCAGCCTATGGCACCTCCAGGAAGGGGGCTTGCTGGAGCAGAGCGATGGTGGGCACTATAGTGCCTTGTGGCCTAATAGCAGGTCACAGCTTCCTCATTTTCCCCTCCTTCCAGGAACCCCAATAGGCACCTGGTGCAATATATTTGGATTTGCAAGTTTCTGGTGCTACTTAAATATTTACCAACTGAATGAAAGAGAAATTAAGTACAGAGGGGGAAAGGAAGACTATCCAGGAAAAGAGAAGCCCATGTGAAGGGCAGAGAGGAGTAGAACATTGGGTGAGGGACGGCAGTTTTGGGGGGAGAGGAGTGGCAATGTCTCCAGTGGGATAAGTGGGTATGCGTGGAAATGTCTCAATTGTGTCGGCAGCTGAGACCAGATGTCAGTCTTCTGAGGAGTGAATGAGGGTGAGGTACGTGCAGTGAGCGACTGCCTTTATTCATTCATTTGTCATTACCATGAATGTGAATGTGAAGGGCCCTGGGGAGATGAAGATATATAATATGCAACCCTGCTATCAAGAAGCCCCAGCCCAGTCATAGGGACCGAACAGGGAAGAGGCAATGACAACAGGCAGACAAGAGGATCCCAAGCCTCATGATAAAGTCAGGAAAGACAGGATTTGAGACTAGATCTGAGGATGGGAAGAGGCTATCCATAAGAAGAGGGGAGTGAAGGGCTTTTAGGGCAGAGAACAGTATGTGCACAGGGCCAGAAGCATGGCAGAATGCAGTGTCTTTGAGGAACCACAAGGAATTCAATATGGCTAGAACTTGGAATGTGAGGAAGGTAGGGAAATGAGACAGATGATGAGGCTGGGGAAGCTTAAGGTAGTCAGATCATGAGGGATTTCATGAGCCTCATTAAAGTGGAGATTTCATCCAAGACAAGGAAAGACACTGCAGAATACTGAGCAAGGAATGTACGCAGGATTTGCACTTTAGAGAGATCCTACCTGCTGCAATGAAAAGAATGGCCTGGAAGAGGGAAGAGTAGAAGTCTAGGGAGACAAGTTAGGAGACTCTTTTAGTAATTTCTGTGAATAGACGGTGAGCGAGGGCAGTAGCTGAAGCCATGGAGCAAAGGGATGGGATGCCAGAGAGAGCTGGAAAGGAGGTAGGAACAGCAGGTTCCAGTGACTTTCTGGGTTGGAGAAAGACATGTGGAGAAGGCAAGGCATTGGCTGAAGTTGATTTCTGGATTTGTAGCTTGATAACTCAGTGGAGACAGTGGTTTCAGGGAGGAAGGAATGGTGAGTTCAGGTTTGGACATTTAGGGGCTTCTGAGCTGTATAGCAAAAACCAGGTAGGAAGCAGAAATGGAGATCCGTTTGTCTGCCTTGCTCCTCCACCGAGGTTTAAACTTCCTGAGTGTAGGGATAGTGTCTTCTCTCATAGTATTCCCATCACCTAGCAGTGTGGTTGGCACTTGAGAGCTCACTAAATGTGGACAGAATAAAATGGTGGCTCAGAAGCCACAAGACAAGAAATGGCTCAAAGAGAAAGGAATGGTCAACAATGTCAGACCATGCCAAGGGGTCAGGCAGTTGAGGACTTTTGGAAAAGAACCTCTAGATTTGGCAGGTGAGAGGTCACTTTCTCTTAGGGAGGGTCGTGACCCTGGAGGGGCAAGAGTAAAGGGCAAGTGAGGAAGTGCAAACACTCCATGCAGAAGACCCTTTCACAGTGAAGCAATGGGAAAGAGTCTCTTAGCTCCTTGGGGATTACAGGCTTAAGGGAGGCAAGGGAGACTGCAGACTCTGTGCGTGCTCACAGGAGGAATGGGCACAAAGGGAGAAACTGGAGACACGAATAAGACACTGAATAATTAGGTGAGTGAGGTCCCCATGGAGGTGGGAGGGGATGGGTGAGGTAGTCTTAAATAGAAGAGACACCTCCTCACAGGAAAGAAAGAGAAAAGATTGAGGAGAATGCAGATAAAATTTGAGGGTGGAGGCAGGAAGCTGAGGGAATTAAAACTAGGTGGCCTCACTTTTCTCAGGTAGTGATCAGATCATATTGTCTACTCTTACTGCCTCCCTCCCCTTCAACCTCTACATCCATCCCGCGACTGAGCCCTGCGGACCCCGCTGCCTACAGAACTCTTGAAACCATCTACTTTCTCCATCTCTGCTGCTACCACTCCAGCTCAGGCCAGTGTCCTCCCTTCCCAGCTTCCTACAACAACCAACCATCATCCTTTTCAGACCCCTCCCTTCAGTCTCCACACTGTCAGACTTGGTAGTTCTAAACCAGATCTGATCATATCACACTATAGCTTCAAAACATTAGGGGACTTTCCATTATTTTTGAGTTAGATAATCTTTTTCCTATGACCTACAAGAACCACATGATCTGATTAAATCTCTATCCATCTCTCCCAGACTTTCTTACCTCTCCTCACAACACGCTATTAGTGCCAGGCTCACTGGATTGCTTTACCTCTTGGACATAAAATACTTCTTGCAAGTGGGCTTTTCCATGTTTGCTCTCACGCTTTGGAATATTTTCCACCCAGTCCACCTCATCTCCATCTCTCCTTTGCTTGGCTGACTCCTTATTTATCCATCAAGTTTAAGCTTAAATGTCATTTTCTCCAGACAGCCTGATCTGAAATCCTTACATTCGCTTAGCTTTCCTTGCTGTGTGCTGTGGTGGTACAGCACTCACCAGGTAGTAGCCCGTAAGCCCTCTAAGGGCAAGGACCACATCCATTTCATTCACCTTGTAATGCCAGCACCTACCACACTGCCTGGCACAGGGGAGGTACTTAATATGGGTTTGCTGAATGAATGAACCAGTGGATTGACTAATCTGTTGAAAACAATGGGCTGAGGTTAAGGGGTATGAAGAAAATAGAAAAATTTTCCTCTACTTATTTATGGAGGGCCAGTTGAGGGTGGAATTTATAGAAGCATGAATTTTTAGAAGCATTACTTGGTGTGGTTGAGATTTTGTGGGATGGGTGGGCTCAAGGACAATGGGACAAAGTGGTCAAGGAATGTCTGAAGGGATAGTCCTGGGTGTGTATAGTGGAAGGAAAGCACAAAGCCAGAAAGGGGCAGATCAGGAGAAAGCAAAGAGGTCAAGGGCACGAGGCCATTATGGGGTTGGAGTAAGTGTTAGGCAAACGTGATAACCACTACACTACGGAAACTGGGTTGGAGTAAGTGTAATGGGAGTGAGGGCATCTGAGAGCTAGAAGGACATAGGAGGCTGTGTGCAGAGAGTGGAATGGAGAGGTTTACAATTTGAGATGGACCAGTTCTACAAAGTGGTCCTGGGAGGGAAGAAGACGATAACAGCTAAGGAGCTCAAGAAACTGTAAGGCTGGGATATTAGGACACTGAGAACCGTGGCAGGATATAGGATGAGGGAAGACTGATCCAGGTCCCCAGTTTTCAGGGAACAAGCCTGGGAGTCTATGGATGAGGAGTGAGAGCATCATAAGTTAATGGGAGCTTGTTTAGCAATTGGGACAGCTCACTCCTGGTATATTCATGTCACCAAAAAGTGTGTCTCCTATGGATTGTTCCAGTGGGTGTGTGGTAAGAGCAGTTGTAACACAGCGTCCTGTCAGTGTCAGTGTGTGTGATGAAGTATAACCTAGATGATGGATTGGCTGTGACTGTTTCCAGCGGATGTGCATTGCTGTGACAGTGTTTCCAGGGAGGTGCTGGCAGTAATAGTGTGTCTCCCATGGTATGTGTTGGCCTTGACAATGATCCTCTGGGGATGTGTTGGCTGCACCAGTTCTGTCGTGGGTGTGTGTTGTCCCGAGAGCATCATCTGTACGTATGTGTTGGCTCTGACAGTGCTTCCTGGGGGGATGTGATGGCTGTGAAGGTATCTCTTGTGGATGTGTGTTGCCTAGGACTGTGTCCTTTGTGGGTTCAGTAGGGCTATGACTGTGTCCCCTGTGGGTAGTTGAGGAGTTGACATAAGTAACAATATTTTTCTGGCCTATGACCCCATGGCTGTGGGCCCAACCCACGCCACAGTGACTGCATTGTGCTTCTAGACCTCCTTCTCCCCACCCCCTCCACGTGGGACCAGGCCTGTGGTGACCTCCCTCTGTCTCCCGCACAAGATTCTGATCTAAGCATCCTGGACACAAACTCAGAGCACCAGTCTGGGTGATCCACCTCCACTCCAGGCTTTGCCTGTTTCTCTTCTGTTTCTCCTTACTTCTCCCCCTTAGTTTCTTTGTCTCTGTCTCAGTTTGTTTCTGTCACACACCCATCCTCCACATTCTGACACATGGCTTCCACAGAGGCAGGCAACACACACACACACACACACACACACACACACACACACACACACCCTCGCTGGGACTTGCTCACCATGACACACACTCATTCTGACCTACACACCCTCAGAGTGACACGCACATACACACACAACCAGACAGATACACACGGATATACAACCTCCCAGTGACACGCACAGACTCACACTCTGCCGATGCACTCACACTCGGAGTAGCACACACACACGCCCAGCCTGCACCCCGCACCCACACCCCTCTCACACTCTCACGCCGCCGCACACCCGACTCGATGTCACACACACAAAGACCCCCAGGCCCTGCCCCCACGCTCACGTTCACGCTCGCCCTCGTCCCGCAGGCCCCGGCCCCCCCCTCCCCCATTGTCTCCGGCTCAGAACAAAGCCCCCGGCTGCGCCGCCGCCGCCGCCGCCCCGGAGAGGCCGGCGGGCGCGGCCGGACGGGCCGGGCGGGCGCGGGCACTGACCTCCGCGCGGCGCGGGCTCCCTCGCCCGGTCCTGGGGCGCCGTCCGGCCGCGGTCAGCCCCCCGGGCAGCGCCCGCCCGCTCGGGGCCTGGGGCCGCGCATCGTCCGCCGCCGCTGTCTCCGGGCCCGCGATCAGCTCCGGGCAGCCAGTCGTCTGTCCGTGCGCCCCTGGCCGTCGGTCGGTCCTTCCCCGCGCCGCCGCCGCCGCCGCCGGGGCGCCGCCTCCTCCACAGCCGCCCCGCGGAGGATGCGAGATTCGCCGCGGCGGCCCCGCGCCCCCTCCCCTCCCCTCCCCCGCCCTCCGCGCGGTAACCCGAGCCCCCGCCCCTCCGCCCGCGGAGCCCCCGCCCCCGCCCCTACCCGCGCTCCGCGCCGCGGCCCCCCCACCGCCCGCGCGTCCTCCCTCCGCCCCTCGACTTCCCGGCCCCAGTCCCCGGCGCCGGATCCAGCCCCAGCGCCGCGCGGTCCTCACGTCCCGGTTCTCGTCCCTTCTCCCGTTCACTTCGCCCGGCGCCCTCCTCCCATCCCTATCTCGTCGTCCTCTCCCTCTTTCCCTCCTTCCATCTTCTCTCCCAGCCCCTGTTCCCCGAAGGTCCCCTCTTCTCCCTCGCTGTCCTGTTGTCCCTGTCGCCCAGCCCTCTCCCTCCCACCCTTTTCTCTCCGTCTCCACTTTCTTTCTCCCTGTCCCCTGCTTCTCACCGCTTCTCTCAGCCTTTTCTCTCCACCCCTCCTTTCAGTCCTCTCTCCCTAGCCTCTTGTCTATCAAATTCTCCCCATCTCCTTTCTCAACTCTTCTCTTATACCCGGCTTCCTTCCCCGTCTCCCCATCCCCTTCTGCCCTTCTCTTCTCTTCCCCTTTCTCCCCAACCCATTCTCCTTTTCAATTCTGCCTGTCTCCTTCTCATGTCCCTTTCCACCCACCTCCTCCCCTTCCTTTCTGTCATCCCTTTCTCTATCCTCCTCTTTCTCCATCTTCTTCCATCTTAATCGTTCCATTCCCTCCTAGTCACTTCTGGTAATCCCATGATCTATCCCTTTTCCCTTCGACTTGGTTTAGCTTTCTTTCCCTCCCCTCTTCTTTCATCCCAAATTTGAGGCTGCAGATGGGGAGGTATCAGAAGGAAGAGATTTGCGGCTGGTGGTCTAACTCAGGGTATAGTCCCAAGAAAAGGAAAATGAGATGGAAAGTGGGCAAGGAGTTGAGAAGGTGCTTGAGGAGCAACTTGGGAGAGAAAATGGGAAGAAGTGAAATCAGACAGGATGGAGAGTAGTAAAGAACTGCAAGAGCTTGACCGGTCCCCTTATGAGTAGGCTGAGTCCAAAGATATTCTGGACTTGAGAGGTGTACAAATGGTACGCATGGATTAGGGATTTCTGAGAAAAGAAAACAAAGTTTCAGTTAAAGCAGAAGGGGTGCGATTTTGAAACAGAGAAGTGAAAAAAAGGCTGGAGTCCTTGGTAACATCCAGATTTCTGGCTTGGGCAGCTGAGTGGATGGCAATGACATTCATTGTGCTAGACCAAAAGAGCAGCAGCAGCTAGCAAGTTAATATAGAAAGATGATGACTTTAGATTTGAGCTGCTGACTTTGAAGTGTCTGCTGGGTAGGTAGGTTTGTAGCTTAGAACAATGGCCTGGATGAGCATAAATATTTGGGAGTCATCTGCAAATACCATATAAGTTTGAATACAGGGTGAGGTTTTGCCTTTTTTGTTTTTCCAAAATCTTCCCTCAGGAAAGAGGGCGTAACCTTATATTTGAGTCCTTACAAAGTCTCTCATATTACAGGGTTTGTTCTCATTTATTTTGAACAACAAACCACTGAATAGGGCAGTATGGTATGGTGACTAAGCTTGTGGACTCTGGAGCCAGACTGCCTGGCTTAGGGTCCAGACTCTGCCATTTACAAGCTTTGTGGCTTTTGAAAAGTTACTTAACTTGCCTTTGCCTCAGTTTTCTTATCTGTACAGTGGGGCTAAGGATTAAATTATCTTTTTAAGTTTACTTAATTTGTTTATTTATTTATTTTTTTTTTTTAGAGCATGAGCATGAAAGTGAGAGTGAGAGCAGGGGAAGGGCATAGAGAGAGAGAGAGAGAGGGAGAGAGAGAGAGAGGAAGAAAGGAAATCCTGAGTGAGCTCCATGCTCAGCAAGGAGCCCCATCTCATGACCCTGAGATCATAACCTGAACTGAAATCAAGAGTTGTCTCTCAACCCACTGAGCCATCCAGGTGCCCCTGGATTAAATGATTTATTATATGGAAAGTACTCTGCACCTGGCACATAGTAAGTGCTCAGTAAGTGCTATTTTTCACTCTTTTGGCAAGACACATTAACCTGAAATGTCCTCAACAATGCTATTTTGAAAGCTCGTATAGATCACTTGTCACAGAATCCATTGTCAAAGTAATTTAACACAGCTTTGGTAACTATTCCTGGTGGTATGACCTCACAACTGCATGTGTTGGATGTCTCTAAATATGCTTTTAGAAGATTGCTTTAAAAAATAATACAGTAGTACTTGAGAGGGACTTCTGGGGTGCTAGAAGCGTTCTATTTCTTGACTTCAGTAACGTATATATGTTTCACTTTGTGACAATTTATTGAGTTGAACACTTATGATTTATTACTTTGCTCTATGAATGTTACTTCAGTAAAAGAAATTAACAATTGAAATTATTTTTAAAAGGCAGTAATGCACTAAGTGATTTTTAGAGGTCAAGAGCAAACTCTTGCAGGATGCAGGCCAAAAACCATCTTCCCTAGTGTGAGGCAAATGGCCCTTGTGACTTGGGATAAAGTTTCCAGTGACTGAATCATATATGTATTCAAATTGTGCTGTGTTCTGTCCCAGACTCTTCACTTGGACTGCAGAGAAGGCTGTTCACTCTGGGAAAATGAGCAAGATGGCTAAAAGTGACCCTAATAGTTAAGAAAGACACTGCTTTGGAGGTGCATGCTAAGAGTATGAATAAAACTGTTTACTGAATTATGAGAATGGAAAAAAGCAAATCTATAAACCGATATATTATTATATTATGTATAAACCAAAATATTAATATCTACAATTTATTATTTTGTAAATCAATAGATGAATTAAATATATGTATAGTAAATTAACTAATAGAAGTAGACTTTTTATTGTTTCACACTCATCCCTACAGGTATAAGTTTTCAGGCTGGTCAAAGGCTTTTTGGATTTTCTCACTGGGAAAATGAGGTATGACCTTAGCTTTGGGTCACCTTATGTTGTAAATGTGACAAATGGCAAGAGAAGTTAAGAAAGTGAATAAGATTTTTCAGGAGCAGCAAGTACATTGGGAAAAGAGGGGTGTTTAGGACAGATCCTGAAAAGCTCCAATATTTAAAGGTTGAAGCGAAGGAGGAGCAGTCTTCAAAGAAAAGTGAGGAGTGGCCAGAGAGGGAGAGAAAAGAAAGGAAGGCAAGTAGTACCACTCAAGCCAAGGGAAAGGCCAAGAAAGAAGGCACAAAAGCAGGGAGTGGTCATCAAGGTTGAACAACACAGAAGAGGCCAGAAGTAAGGACTAAAAAGTATCCACTGGATTTGGCCAGAGGTAGGCTGCTGGCGACCTTGGGGACAATGGGGCTGGAGTTGTAGTGGGTGGAAACTAGTCAGCACTCAGCAAATGAATGAGCGAAGAAGGGTGAGGGCCTGAACACTTGGAGTATAGCCTGCTTCTTAAGGAGCTTGACTGCAGGCAAGGAGGGAAATCTATAGCAGGGAGAGGGCAGACAGGTATTTTAGGAGGCCAGAGTTTTTCAAATGGGAGAAGCTAAATGTATTTTCTTGCTTCCTTCGTTTACTGAAGACATATGTAAGTGCCCACTATGTGCCAGCTCTATACTTAAGATACATATTTAAGATATGACTAAAGAGTAAACTGTGAAGACATATCTGCAAATTGGTACTGGGGAGTATAATGATAGAGGAAAATATGGGATTGTGCACATCGAGGGGATTCCTCATCCAGCCCAGGGATGGGATGTCAGCCAGTGGTGGCACAAAGATGACATTGGGACTGGATCTTGTAGGATGAGTAGAAGCACAGCAAATGAAGAAGTTAGAGAAACAACTTTCAGGCAGAATAAACAGCAACACCATGTTCAAAATCACAACGACATGAAAGAAAATAGTTTCTGGCCATGGCGATTGGTGTATAGGCCGTAGTGGTGGTGGTTCTGAGTAGATTGAGTTAGCTGGATTGTAGGGAATATTGGCTAGTATGAAAGGAAAAACCGATAAAAGTAAATGGGACCAAATCATGGAGGATATTATATGTCATATGAAGGGTCAAGGCTCTGAGAAGCCATTGAAAGCTTTATTCAATACAGGAAATAAAATGATTAGGTTATGTGACATTAACATTATGGCTGAAATATTGAGGATCAGAGGAGACCAGATAGGAGTTAGTTTCAGTTGCCCAGCTTATACTGTAATGAGGGTCTCACTTAAGTTAGTGATAGTAAGATTAGAAAAGAGGAGTAAGCTATGAGAGAAATTATACACCAACTAGAAGAAGTAGGGGCAGGAAGATTCTAGGATGCTTTCCATGTTTCTAGGTCATATATTAGTGATGTTGCTTATACAGTTGGTTAAACAAATGAAAAGTAGGTTTGTGGGGAGAGAGATAAGATAACGAATTTGGTTTTGGAATGAGGAGCTTAAGACATATGTGAAATAGCCAAATGAAGATGCCTAGTAGTTGGTTAAATTTGGAACTCAGAAGAGACAGTTGAATATTTTCAGGGGATAAATATTTCAGAGCCACCAGACTAAAGGTGGTTATGTAGAACCATGAGAATGGATGTAGTCACTTATGGAGAATATGTAGTGAGAAGAGGTTCTTGGCAGCCTTTAAAGGGTGGATAACAAAAGAAGATTCATGAACAAGATTGGGAAGAAGCAACTGATAAAGTAAGAATTGAACAAGAGAGCAGTGCCTAATGTGTTATCATAGGCATTGAGGAAAGAAACCACTACAAGAAAAAGAATTGTCAACAGAGTAAAAATACCACAATAAGACGAAGTATGACAAGTTTCCATTAGATTTTGGAATTTTAGGGTAGAGCTGATGATCTCAGTAATCAAAAGAGAGGAGGTAAAAAAACAAACCTGGAGGCATCATACTTCCTGAATTCAAATTATACTACAAAGCTTAGTAATCAAAACAGTATGGTACTGACATAAAAACAGACATATAGATCAATGGGACAGAATAGGGAGCCCAGAAATAAACCTATGCATGTATTGTCAATTAATTTTTGACAAAGATGCCAAGAATATACAATGAGGAAAGGACATTATCTTCAATAAATGGTATTGGGGAAACTGGATATCCACATGCAAGAGAATGAAACTGGCCCACTATCTTATACCATACATAAAAATCAGCTCAAGATGGACTAAGGACTTGAGTGTAAGACCTGACACTATAAACTCCTAGAAGCACTTCAACATAGAGGGTAAGCTCCTTGATATTGGTCCTGGCAATGATCTTCTGGATTTGATGCCAAAAGCAAAGGCAACAAAAATAAAAACAAACAGCAAAGAAAATCATAAATAAAATGAAAAGGCAGCCTATGGAATGGGAAAAAATATTTTCAAACCACATATCCCATAAGGGGTTAATATCCAAAACATATAAAAAAAACTCATACAACTCAGCAGCAAAAACTCCATAATCTAATTTAAAAATGGGTGAAAGGCCTTAACAAATATTTTTTCAAAGAAGACACCCAAATGACCACCAAGTACAGGAAAAGATGCTCAACATCACTGATCATCAGGGAAATGCAAGTCAAAATCACAGTGAAATATCACCTCATACCTGTTAGGATTCTATTACAAAAGCACAAGATAAACAACAACAACAAGAACCAAGAGATAACAAATGCTTGTGAGGATGTGGAGGAACGATGAGCCCTGTACAATGTTGGTGAGAATGTAAGCTAGTATGGCCACTATGAAAAACATATGGAGGTTCCTCAAGAAATTGAAAATAGAACTGCCACTTTATCCAGCAACCTCACACTGTATCACTTACATGTAGAATCTTAAAAAAAAAAAAAGAAAGAAAGAAAAGAAAAGAAAAAGGAAAACAACTGAACTCACAGAAACTTAGAAGATGATGATTACCAGGGGGTGGGTGGGGGATGGGAAAATGGGGAGAGATTGGGAAAAGGGTGCAAACTTTCAGTTAGAAGACAAATAAGGTCTGAGGATCTAATGTACAACATGGGGACTATAGTTGATAATACTGTGTTTTATAAATAAAATTTTCTAAGAGGAAAAAAAAAAAGAGAGAGAGAAAATGGGAAAGAAACCAGACCACAGAGGGAGAAGGAGGGAGTGGCGGTAAAACGGTATTGACGGTGTAAGAGTGAAAACTTGATGGTCTGTGAAAGAAACCCAGTTGAATTCACGGAGGAAAGAAGGGTATATTAATTGGCCCAGGGTACCAAACCTGGGAGTTGACTGGCAAATGGAACAGAAACTCAAACACCATCAAGATTTTCTCTGTGTCCCAAGTTTCTGTTTTTCATTTTATTTTATTTCGCTTCATCTTCTCCTACATATTTATATTTTTTATTTTATTCTGGAGTAATTTTAGATTGCAAAGTTGCAAAGATAATATTGAGAGTTCCCATATACCTTTCACCCAGTTCCCTTTAGTGATAACATCCAAATAATTATGATACATTTGTCAAAAACAAGAGGTTAACAATGGTACATCACTGTCCACTGAACTTGACTTTATTCTGATTTCACCAGTTTTTTCCATTTCTTTTTCAGTCCCAGGATTCAATTTAGGATACCACATTACATTTAATCTTCATGATTAGTTGGTCTCCTCTGGTCTGTGACAGTTTTGCTGTTTCTGTTTTTTTATTTTTGTTTTTGTTTTTATCATGACTTTGGCAATTTTGAAGAGTACTGGCCAGTCATTTTGGGAAACATCCCTCAGTTCGGGTTTTTCTGATGCTTTTCTTATGATTCACCTGAGAAGGGGTACCTGGGAGGTGCAGTGTCCCTCTCATTCCACTATATTGGGTGTACATGATAGCAACATGAATTATCACTGGTGATGTTAATTTGATCACTTTGTTAAGGTTGTGTCTGCCTGATCTTTCTACTGTAAAGCTACTTTTTTTTTTTCCTCTTTCCATAATCTGTATTTTGAAAGTGATTTTCTAAGTCCCATAGTCAGGGAGAGGGAGATTAAGCTCCACCTCCTGGTGGGTGGGCACATGTGATCTACATTTATTATGTAGTATATTATTTGGAATTATTCTGTTTGGAGGATTCATCTCTTCTCCTTCCTGATGTTTTATACAAATTTTAAAATTAATATTACATATGTGATTAGTCCAAAAAATAGTTAAGTAGGCCTTTTTAAACACCACAAAAAAATCCGGAAATCCTGGAGAAAGACTCCAGACGGTCACGTGCCCATCTAGATCAATCGTGGGAGCAGAGGCAAGAACACTTAAGAGGATGGCAGCTCCTATTTAGAATGATTGTTAAAAATGCTTTGGCATAAACTTGTCCTTTTGACCAGGGCATGCCTTGGTTTTTTCCTTGGTTAAGTGACCTATCACTTAACCTTCAGACCTCAGCTGAAGCATCACTTAGTCACAGACCTCCTTCCTGACTTCTCCGACTAGGTCAGTCCGTATGATGGATTCTCATGGTGCTTGGTCCTCCTCCTTTGTGGTAGTTATCACAGTTACAAGTTTCTGGTGTGTGAATACTGGATTAATATCTGAATACGGCACTAAACAATCTGGTGTGTTCTCTTTTGTAGCACATACTTGCTATGCCTGCCCAAAGGTGGTGTTCAATCAAGATTTGTTAAGGGTACGACTGACATGAAGTGGGCTCCTATTCCACAGTTGAAGAAAGGATATTAATGAGGTAGCAGAATCAAGGACCACTACTCAGTGAGTGCAGTGAGGAGAGAGAGGCAAGTGGCAGGAGGCTGGTAGGAAGAGTGGGGAGGGAAAGGACTAGGGGATGGTTGCTTGGAAGAAAGCAGCGTGACCATATTTGACACCATAGGTCAGGAGCTCACAGAGAGGCAATGGCTGGTAGAGCAGGTCCCAGAGGAGTGAAGAGGGACTGGAGAAATCACCACGAGTACAAGAAGCAATTGGTTTTTAGCGGAAGAGACAGGAAGGGAAGATGGGGAGGCTACAGAAAATTCATGTGTGAAGGTATGATGGCAGTGGAGGAGGAGGATGGACAGGGCAGGGATTTGAGGCCATCAGATAATTTCATTCTCTCTGAAGGGGAGTTGAGGCATGAGAGAGGAAATATAATAGGGATCTTCAGGCAAGTGTTAAAGGAGTCGAGACACTGGTAAGGGGATTGATGGCCAGGTGAGGATGCTGTGAGAGGACAGAGGACATAGCCATAGCCACACTAAAGTCCTTGATGACAAAGGGGGAAGTAATTTCATTATAATACCGAGTAGTATGGAGACTTGTATGACAGCATGGTGCACGGTGTGATTCTCAAAGTTTTGCTGCATGTATGGTGTGAGGTGGTTATCTGTATTTGGACCTTGGGGAGTCCTGAGACTGGAGACTCCATCCCTCTTCTCCCTAGCCATGTGGAAGGATGTGCAGAAGTGAAAAGTGTTAAGCAAAGCCAGTCTCCAGCAGAGGAAGTGGGGGTCAGATACATACAAAAGGACTGAGAATTTAGGGGGTTGTCACCATGAAATGGAGGTTTCAGAAAAGAAAAACTTGGGAGGTAGGTCCACCATGGAAGGAATTAAATGGCAGGGAAGCAGCAGAAGGATCAGTGTGGGGATGATCAAATGAGAAAGAAAAGATGACCTAGAAGGCCTGATTTCTGAACAGTGATCCTGAAGGACAGAATAGGGGCTGACAATTCTCCCTGTCTCTGTTACTCATTTGTTTCTTCTTGGTGCCAGAAAAGGCACTGGCTAGCATCAGGGCTTAGTTTCAGATGGCTCCATGCCTTAGCCCCCTGTTCAAATACTCATCAGAAGCCACAGTCATCAGGTCCAGCCCAGCCCTGGAGAAACTGAGCAGGAGTATTAAAAAATGGGCAGAGTCCAGCATGGTCTGAGCTAGGATCTTCCAAGACCAAGTATATTTTCCAGGCTCTGAAGGACTTCAATTCCCCATAGAGATTCTGTCCCCATAGAGGACAGAAAAAACTTCTGATTCTCTCCACAGAGAAACAGCCAGAGGAAGCAGAAGGGGATAGGATCACAGGTTCAGGGATTAAACGTGGAGAGGAGGAAGGACTCCTATCCTATGGAATGGTAAGTAAAGAAAGACAGTTCTTTAAATTTCAGTTCACAATTTGCTGAAATTTACCAATTTTGTCAATTTAACAAAATTTTATTTTAATTATGTGTATAGTTTACAACAACTTGCATGTTGCACAGATTTTAACTACTTTTGAAGATTTCTACAGACTATCAGTGCACTCATTTGAAGTTTAGCTTAGCTTACTTTTAGTTTTATTTGCAGCTGTTTCACTGAAGTCATTTTGGCATGGCTGGCCAAAGTTCAGTGTATTCTAAGGTTTTCCTTAGAATCTACGCCTTTTGGGAATGAGAACTTCTTGTGTATTTTGCTCTACAAGTGTTATGCAATGACTCAAATGTAAAAAACTTTTTATAAACAATCATGGTAGGGGAGTTTATCTTCAAAAAGATTTTCATTATTTTTTTTAGATTTTTTAATTTATTTTTGAGAGACAGAGAGAGACAGCACAAGCAGGGGAGGGTAAGAGAGAGATGGAGATACAGAATCCGAAGACAGGCTCCAGGCTCTGAGCTAGCTGTCAGCACAAGGCCAGATGCGGGGCTTGAACCCACGAACTGTGATGTGAGATCATGACCTGAGCCGAAGTTGGACGCTTAACTGACTGAGCCACCCAGGTGCCCCAAGATTTTCTTTTCTTTTCTTTTTTAATGTTTTTTTATTTATTTTGAGAGAGAGGGGGAGAGAGAGAGAGAGAGAGAGAGAGAGAGAGAGAGAGAGAGAGAGAGAGAGAGAGAGAGAAAATCCCAAGCAGGCTCCTTACCGTCAGTGCAGAGCCCCGCTTGGGGCTCAATCTAATGAACTGTGAGATTATGACCTGAGCCGAAATCAAGGGCCAGTCACTTAACTGACTGAGCCACCCAGGTGCCTCTTTTCTAAAAGATTTTAAATCCAATAATTTGCCTTTTTATTTTTAATTTTTTTCAATTCTGTGCCTTTTTAAAAACTTCTTTTTGAAAAAAATTTCTTTTTGTTCATTGCAATTTTAATAGGTATATAGATATAGGCTGAAATATGACCATACTGTATTTTTATGCTGGTTGGTAGATGGTATTAATAGTTACCATGATAAATGATAAAGTTAACTATAAATTCTAATGTAAACTCATTAATTCAAGACAATTATTCTAGGATATCATAATGACCATTGATAAATGAGCCTTGTGACATAGTGACATCTAAGAAACACTTGTAGAATCTCTGCCAGTTCCATTCATATCATAATAGGAAGACTGAACTTTAGAACAATCTTCTTATCCTTTTCCTTGGGTATGTAGTTATTGCTTCTAGTTTTTACTTTGTTTTCTATTTTTTATGTTTAAGTATACGTTTTATTGCAATACAAGTTATGTACTCTGAAGTTCATCTTTATAAAGTGCATAATTCACAGTGTTTTTTAGTATATTCACAGAGCCGTGTATCCATCACCATATATTCCAGAGTATTTTCATTGCACCAAATGAAACGCCATACCCTCTAGCAATTACTCCCCTTTCTTTCCTCCCCTCAAGCCCTAGAAACCAATAATTTATTTTCTGTATTTGTGGATTTCCTTTTTCTGCATATTTTCTATAAATGGAACTATATACATCATATAGTCTTTAGTGTTTGGCTTCTTTCACTTAGCATGTTTTCAAGGTTCATCCATGTTTTACATTAAATTTTTAAGTGTTTATTTATTTATTTTGAGGGGAGTAGGGGCAGAGAGAGGGAGAGAGAATCCTAGGCAGGCTCCATGCTGTTAGCACAGAGCTTGATGAGGGGTTTGATCTCATGAACCATGAGAGCATGACCTGAACCAAAATCAAGTGTCTGACACTTAACCGACTAAGCCACCAAAGTACCCCAGTTCATCCATGTTTTAGCATGTATCAGTACTTCATTCCCTTTTATGACTGAATAATACTCCACCAGATGGATAGATCATATTTTGTTTATTCGTTCATCAGTTGATAGACATTTGGCTTTTTTTTTCTCACTTTTTGGCTATTAGGAATAATGCTATGAACATTTATATACAAGTTTTAGTGTGTACATATCTTTTTAGTTCCTTTGGGCATATACCTAGGAGTGAACTGCTGGTATGGCACTTATTGTAAACTGTGGTGCACATTTTGAGAAAATATTTGAGGAAATGTTGCCAAAGTTTTCTATAGAAGCTGCCCACTTTCATTTCCTCTAGGAATATACAAGGGTTCCAATGTCCTTACAACTTCTCCAACACTTATCATTAATCTTTTTTATTCTAATCATCCTATTGGGTGTGGAGTGGTAGCTCATTGTGGTTTTGATTTGCATTTCTCTAACGACTAATGTTCATCTTTAAGAAAATATTTATTTATATATTTGAAAGAGAGAGTGAGCAGGGGAGGGGCAGAGAGAGAGGGAGACAGAGAATCCTAAGCAGGTTCCACATGGTCAGTGCAGAACCCTGTGTAGGGCTGGAACTCATGAACCATGAGATCATGACCTGAGTCAAAATCAAGAGTCAGATGCATGCTTAAGGGATTGAGCCACCCAGGCACCCTGCAACATCACTTTATATGCTTATTGGCTATTTGTAGATTTTCTTCTGTGCATTCTTTCAAGATTATCTCTTGTCTTTAATTTTCTGTGGTTTGAATATTTTATGTAATTTGAATATTCTGTGGTTTTCTACACTTAGGTGTAAACATTTTTTTCAGTATTTATCATGCTTGGTGTTCTCCCAGCTTTCTGGATCTGTGGTTTGGCATCTGCCATTAATTCCAGAAAGTTCTCAGCCATTATTACTTCAAATACTTCCTCTATTCGTTTTTCTCTTTCTTTTTCTCTGGTATTCCCATTATATACTTTTTAAAAAATGATTACTTATTTTTTTTATAATAGTTTATTGTAAAATTGGTTTCCATATAACACCCAGTGCTTCTCCCCACAAGTCTTCCCCACCATGACCATCACCCCCTTCCAAAAAAGAATTACTTATTTTTGTGTGTGTGAGAGAGACAGAACGTGAGCGGGGAAGGTGCAGAGAGAGAGGGAGACACAGAATCCAAAGTAGGGTCCAGGCTCTGAGCTGTCATCCCAGAACCCAATGCAGGGCTCAAAATCATGGGCTATGAGATCATGACCTGAGCTGAAGTCGGACACTTAACCAACTGAGCCATCCAGGCATCCCCATTATGTATACTTTCTTATTGCTCCAGTTCTTACTATATTTGTTATTGTTCCTTGGTTCTTGAATATTCTGATCTTCCCCACCCTCTCCCTGTGCTTTTTTCTCTTTGCTTTTCAGCTAGGGAACTTTGTATTAAACATACCTTCAAGCTTATTGATTCTTGCCTTGGCTGTGTCAGTCTACTGATAAGCCCATCAAAGGTGTTCTTCATTTCCATAACAATGTCTTAAATTTCTAGCATTTCCATTCAATTCTCCCTTAGAGTTTCCTTCTCTCTCCTCATGTCATCCATCTCCTCTTGCACGCTGCTCACTTTTTCCATTACCACACTTAGCACATAACCAAAGTTCCTTAAAATTTCCCATAGTTCCGAAATCTGTGGCATATTGAGTGTGGTTTTTATGCTTGCTTTGTCTTTTCAAACTTTGTTGACTTTTATCACGCCTTGGATTTTTTTTGTTAAGACTGAACTTGATTTATCAGGTAAAAGAAACTGAGGTAGATGGGTCTTTAGGATGAGATTTTATGTTTATTTGGCTAGGAGTTAGGTGATGTTTATTGTGTGCGACAGCTGTGCTGTTAGAGGTTAACTTTCCTCCAGTGCCCTTGTTTCTGTCCTCCCTGTTGTTCTGGGTCTCCCTAGAGACTCCATCTTAATTAGGGTCTGAAGCTTGCAGGGTTTTTAGCTGGGATTCCTGTTATTATACAGGAGCCCTACTGATGTGATGATAAAGTGTGGGGAAAGAAGAACTGTTCTATAGTCCTTTTAGTGAGCTTGTGTCCTTGGGCTTTGACTTTCACAAGTGCTTCTGAGCTTTTCTCCCCCACTTCCCGCCTTGGCCTTAGGACAGGAAGGCTAGAAGTTGCTGAAGTTGGGTATTTCCCTTCTCCATGTCAGTTACACTTTAGTAAACCCAAGTTGGTTAGGCTCTGGTAAAATGGCTTCCTTGGAGGGCAAGAATTGCTAAAGAGAACAGACAGGCTGCTCTGTGCATCATTCATCTTCTGTCCTCATGCTTCCAGCAGGAAATTTTCTCCTATCTTCACAGTGAGAACCTGGTGGGGCCCCCGATTCTTGTCAAATGAGAAAGTGGCTATATACATTATTTGGAGAAATACCTATTCAAATCCGTTCTAAAATTGAGTTATTTGTCTTTTAATTTTGAGAGGTGAGGATTCTTAATGTACTTCTGGTACAAGTTCCTTATCAGATATATGATTTGCAAAGATTTTCTCCCATTCTGTGGATTGTCTTTTCATTTTCTTAATGATGTGTTTTGGATTATGACAATGTTAAATTTTGGTGAAATCTAATTTCCCTTTTGTTGCATATGCTTTTGGCATCATATCTAACTAAGAAACCATTGTCTAATCCAAGGACAAATTTACTGCTATGTTTTCTTCCAATGGTTTTATAGTTTTAGGTCTACAATCCATTTGAGTTAATTTTCACATGTGGTATTAGGTAGGGGTCAAACTTTATTCTTTCACATATGGATAATTAGTACTAGTATTATTGGTTGAAAAGACATCTTTCCTCATTTAATTTTTTGTCATCCTTATCAAAACATAAGTTGACCCTAAATTTAGGTTTTATTTCTGGCCTCTTAATTCTATTCCATTGTCTATTTCTTATACCACGACCACAGAGTTGGTTATATTATAGACTTTTTTACAGTCGAGAAGTAGAGTCTTCCAGCTTTATTCTTTTTTTTCTCAAGATTATTTTAGCTATGCTGAGTTACTTAAATCAATTTGAGGAGTATTTTCATCTTAACAATATTAAGACTTCAAATCCATGAATATGGGATATTTTTACATTTAATTACGCATTTTTAGATTTATTTCAATAATCCTTTGCAGTTTTCAGTATATAAATCTTATATCTCTTTGGTTAAATTTATTCCTAAACATTTTATTCCATGCAATGCAATCAATAACAGAATTATTTTCATAATTCCTTTTTTGGATTGTTCCTTGCTAGTGTGTAGAAATACAACTGATTTTTGAATACAATTTTGTATACTAATCTTGTATCTTGGGACTTTGCTGAACTCATTTATTTGTTTTATTAATTAATTAATTATTTTTTTTTTGGTGTATGCCTTGGTAATTTCTACATAGAAGATCATGTTACTGCAAATATAGTTTTACTTCTTCTTTTCCAATACATTTGTTTCTTTTTATTGTCCAATTACTCTGGGTGAACCTCTGATGCAATGTTGTAGATGTACATCCTTGTCCTGTTTCTGGTTTTAGAGACAAAGCACCAGTCTTTTCATATTAAGTATGATGTACTGTGAGTTTTTCATACATGCCCCTTATTATGTTGAGAAAATTCTCTTTATTCCTAGTTTCTTGAATGTTTTTATGATGGAAATGTGTTGGAATATGTGTAATGCTTTTTCTGTGTCTACTGAGATGATTGTGTGGGTTTTGTTTTTTATTCTATTGATACGTAGTATTACATTACTTCCTTTTTGAATAGTAGACCAACCTTATAGTCTTGGGATAAATACCACATGGTAACAGTGTATAATTCTTTTTCTATGTTGTTGGATACAGTTTGCTGGTATTTTGTTGAAGAATTTTGCATCTAAATTCTTAAGTGATATTGATTTGTGTGTGTGGTTTTTGTTGTTTATTTTGTTTCATTTTTCTTGTGAGGTGTTTTTCTGGTTTTAGTATGAGGGTAATACTGGCCTCACAATATGAATTAGAAAGTGCTGTTTTAACTCTTCTTATTTCATAGATTGGTTTATCAGCTTGATCAAATGAGTGTTACCTTGTATTTTAGGCATCTGAATCCTAAGCACCTGACATAAGTACCACACAAAAGTGACATTCAACAGAGTTTGACTGAAACCTGGTACATAACAAATTTAATGAAAATACTTTGGTAAAACTAAAAATCTTGCCCTCATCCCAACATCTTTTACTTTTCTCTCAATTTATATATACCCTTAAGTGTCACCACAGCTGAGGCTTGACAAAAGTACTTTTCATAAAATTGTCATAGTCTGTTCAGGCTCCTATAATAAAATACCACAGACTGCATAGTTTATAAACATAAGAAATTTATTTTTCACAGTTCTGGAAGCTGGGATGTCCAAGACCAGTACCAGCACAGTCAAGTTCTGGTGAGAACCCTCTTCCTGGTTCATAGCCGGTGCTTTCTCATTGTGCTCTCACATGGTGGAAGCGGCAAGGGATCTCTGTGGGCCTTCGTCATCAGAACACCAATCTCATTCATGAGGGATTCATCATAACCTGAGAACCTCTCAAAGCCTCCATCCCCTAATACTAATATCAGGCATTAGGATTTCAACATAAGCATTTTGGAAGGACACAAATATTCACACCATAACAAAAATGAATACATTAATCTTCAACATTCACTTTTAAAATCTGCTTCCCTCTCAAGTTGCTGGTATATTTTTATCCTGTTTCCCTTCTCCTTTTTTTTTTCTTCCTTAAATTTATATATTTATTTTGAGAGAGAGAGAGAGAGAGCGAGCGAGCGAGCGAGCATGAGCGGGGGACGGTCAGAGAGAGAGGGTGAAAGAGAGCATCCCAAGCAGGCTGTGCACTCATACCCATAAACTATGAGGTCACGACCTGAGTTGAAATCAAGGATCCAATACTTAACTAACCGAGCCATCCAGGTGACCGTTTTCTCCCTGTTCACTGTCACACTTCTTGTCTGTAGGATTGTTGATTTTGCCTCTCTCAAGAGATTGCTCTGTCAGAGGTCAACAGTGAACACCCTCATTTCCAAGGTCAATGGCTGAAGATACTCACTAATCCACTGCTCTGGTGCCTGGCCAACATTAGGTTCTGAGAATACAAAAATTATCTATCTAGTGTCTACCCCCAAGAACTCAACATATTGAGGGAGATAGACACAAATGGGCATTTTTGACACCCTCATTCTCTGGATTTTGACACACTAGTGTTCTAGTTGTGGTCCTTCTTTTCACTCCTTACGTGGTTTTCTCTCTTTGTCTAGCCTTTGAATGTTGCTGTCTCTTAGGCCTTCTTTTTCTCTTACTGTGTATTTTTTGACTAGGAAATCTCATCTAGTATAATTGCTTCAACTCCCGTGTGTGTGTGACTCTCACATCTGTATTATTAGCTTACACCTATCCTCTGACCTTCAGAGTAACTGTTCACAAGACAGCTCTTAACACAAATATGCCGACAACAAAGTTCAGCACAGTGATCTCAGGTCTGCGTTTCCTCTGCTCTCCTTGTTCTCTGGGAATGTAATCACTCCACCCAACTGCCCAGGTGGAAACCTGGTGTCATCCTGACTCTTAATGTTCTTCCTCTACCTCATGTAATCACACACAATGTCTCATCTCTTCTGTCTCCTCTCTAGCTGTCTGGTCAGCTTCCATCTCCATCTCCCCTGCCTCTGGCCTCATCTAGTCTTCCAACAACTCCCTCTGGATTCCTTTACCAGCCTCCTATTTGTTTTCCGGGCTTCTAGTCTTGCCCCTCTAACCCCTCTTCCCCTCTGGCGCATGAATGATCTTTCTGAAATGTAAATCTGCTCCTTGTTCTCCCCATTTAAAATCCTTCAGTGGCTTCCCCTGGTCTTCAGTATAAAATCTAAGCACTTTATCATGTCTTACAGGGCCCTTTGTAACCTGATCTTGCTTGGCTTTCCTGCTTCATTTCCTCCACTTCTTCCTCAAATACTAAATCCCAGCTGTACCAAATTACTTCCTTGGAGTTTCTCAACCACTCCATGCTGTTTCATAACTCAGTGCATTTATACCTGCAGATCTTGCTGCCTGTAATGTCATCCTAGCTCACTTCTTTCCCCCAAGTTTAATGAATACATTCATTCTTTAGTATTTAGCCCTTGTATCGTTTCCTCTGAAAAACTCCATGCTCACCTTCTTTCTTGGTACTCAGTATGTCTGTGTGCACCACTTTCATAGTACGTCTTACTATATGATCTTGTCCTTCCAAGGCCTGTTAGGTCCCTGTATTTTCTTTATTTCCATAGTGCTTTGAATGTAAAAGGTATACACTTGCTAAATTGATTTGATAGTTTTTTTTTGAGTGCCTATGTGCATTATACTAGATAATGTGTTAAATTTTGCAGGTTCTCTTGCCTGTATTAAAGGCAATTTCTGTCTTCTTCATAGCTTCTGTATCCCGTCTGTCTCATAATGTCTGATCTCAGCCTCCTTTCCTTCTACGTATACACTCTGAGTCACCCCATTCATTTCCTTAGTTTTAATTGCCAACAACTCCCAAAATGTTCTCCCAGTGAAGAAGTCTTTCCTAAGCTCCAGATGCTCTCAGGCACTTCAGACTCAGCACATACAAAAATGAAACCATTTTTCCTTTGGGACAAAAGAAAAAGATCATTGTAAAAAAGATTCTGAGATCATTTTAAGGAAAAGCAATTACAAATTAAGTCTCAACAATGGCAGAAAGATTTCAGTGACATCTCTAGATACAGTTTTTGTATTTTCATCTTGAAAGTGAGGAGCACTAAAACTCCAGTGCTGTGCTTCTTGGGCGAGGCTACACACCAGTGTCAGGGTAATGTGAAGCTACAGTGCAAACAGGCTCATCTTCCTATAGCATCAATTTTGACAGAACGCTTTTGTGTGTAACTTACAAAATTTAATATTTAAGAGAAAAACCATTTTTATATAAATATATATTATAGAACAGAATGTAAAATGTCAGAAAAGTGTAAACTTCCCCCCTCAAAATATAAGCACACAGACCACTTCTATTAGGGAGTCTCAAATTTAACTACCGAATTCATGACCCAGGGTCAGAGACAAGCTATAATATGCCCATGCATTTAAGGGCAGGGAGAGGAAAGTCTAAGGGTACAAACATTACCCAGCAGTGAACAATGGGCAATCAGCTTTGCAGGAAGTTCTTTTTCAGATGAAATGGGAGGAAACCAGGGAATGGAGGAATTACTGAGCCCAACCAAACTGCAAAGCTAGGCTGACTAACTTAGTACAATGCAGTGACGCAGTCAATAGACATTTATAGATGCCCACTTTGTCCTATGTTCTCTATTGGGTGGCATGATAGTAAATTAGATATGTCCCTCCCCAAGGAGTTTGCGATCTAGTGATGGGTGCTGAACAATGTAACTGTGCCATCGCTACAATGAAGGATGTACAGCTTGAAACGGGACCACTGGAAATACTGGAAATGTCTAGTTTTGCTTGGGGGAATTCGGTGAATACTTCACAAGAGACACCATTTCAGCTTCTGGTTAAGACTTGGGAAAAATATAGGTGCCTTCTGCTTATAGGTTGGTTAGAAACATTTCAGGAAGCTGGAATCTGAAATGTGTGAGAAATGAATTAGACACATTGTTTTCTATAATGTTTGTTTATTTTGAGAGAGAGCATGCATGCAAGACACACACACTCTTGACAGTCATTATGAGCATGTAAATCCCTAGACAAAAAGGAGCTCATTTCTTTAGTCTTGGTATATCCAGCAGTGTAGCTTACCTTTTACCAGTGTTCTTGCGTAGTATCATGTTTATTGGTTTTGTTAAGCTCTGCTATTGAGCTGATGTCAATGGACAACATGTGGCTTAGTCCTCCTCACTTAACATATTATGAATGAGGTCCTATATAGGAAGAGTTATCCAGAAGCTTGAGTCCTAGTTCCTGGCTTTGGGAGCTCAGCTAAGTGGAGTCAGTGAAACAGGCACTTTGATAGGCATAGCCCAGAAGACTGTAACTGCACACAAGGAGGAACCTAGCCCTGTTTGGAGGGTTCTATGAAGTTTGGAGGTAGCCTCAAAAAAGTGACTTCTGAGGAGAGAATCACATGATTAGTAAGAGGGAACGTGACAGGAGGCAAGCTAGAGTAGAGGATGCCTCATGCAGAAAGGTATGATACATTCAGAGAACAAGTAGTTTCCTAGGAAGGGTAGCAAATAATGGTAGAACAGGCTGAGGGGTGGCTGGGCCAGGCCACAGAATGCCTCTGTGTCAGGAGAGAAGTCTGGATCTTATCCTGCAAAGGCAATGGTGGTCACTGTAATATTGGTTCAGATCAGTGTTTCTCAAAGCACAGGTTATAATCTGTTAGTTGTAAAATTATTTTAGTGAACTGAGACCAGCATTAAAAAAAAATAACTAGAAAAGAGTTGACAATATTAGTGTGCATCACATTTGTTAAGGCAAATAATGTTTTGTGATGCTTTTGCTTCAATTACATATATGTGAACAGTATTCTGATATAAAATATTTTTTGATCTGTGGGTCATAGTAAAGCATTTTGAGAAACACCAAAGGTTCAATGGTACAAAGCAATATATCAGATTAGTTTTGGTAGTGATTAACAGAAAACCTAGGGAACGTGGGAAGAATCACTAAAGATTATTACTATATAGTTCCTTTTAGTTGTTCTGGCCTGCCATTCTGTGTCATCTTCAGACTAAAGCCAGTTATGGCACTCACAATAATGTGCTACTTCATTCTTATCAAGCACAGTAGACTGGATTCTTAGTGCTTCAAATTAGTTTAGGCCTGTCCATTGCCGAACCCATTAACAGCAAGGGGTGGAAATACTAGGACTACCTTAGACTAATTAATGTTTGGGAACCCACTGCTCTAGCCGTAGGAGACTACAGTGCAACATGGTAAAATCAGTGCATTCCGGAAATATTGTAGCAGCACGTAGGTTCACAAAGCAATGAACTTAGGTATGGGGATGGCCAGGGGAGCCACCCTGATGCCAAAAGTACAAGGTAGGCAGGTGAAAGGGG
The DNA here is from genome assembly GCA_004023845.1 of Helogale parvula. Taxonomy (NCBI): domain Eukaryota; kingdom Metazoa; phylum Chordata; class Mammalia; order Carnivora; family Herpestidae; genus Helogale; species Helogale parvula. The sequence goes on from PJEM01011431.1 coordinate 28,688, forward strand.
GAGAGTTCTCTGGGTGGTTGAGTCTGTATAAACAAAAGGTGATAAGGGGAGCTCTGCACAGGGAAAGTCACAAGGACTCACATGCTTCCTGAATATAAAATTGGAGGCAAGGGAAGGAAATGGAGCAATTAACAGAAGCCTTGTCACCAAGGGGACCACGGTAAGGAAACTGGATTTTTTCCTCATAGGAAAGGACGAGGCATTGTAGATCATAGAACAGAGAATTAAAATATCACATTTCTCTTACTTCATCTGCAGTGGGGAGGGAGGCAAGTTAGGAAGCTTTTGCAGTAACCCAGGATAGAGATGTCTTGGATTTCAGACTAGGAGAGGGGCTTGCAGATTTTAGAAACATTATGGAAATAAAAGGAACAAGACTTGTTCACTTGACTAGAGTATGTGTAAGTAAGCAGTGCCTGGCTTTTGTAGGGTCTCCTTCGGATATTGGGCTTACACTATGTCACGGATCTGAAGCCGGAGTACGTTTGTTATTTTTTGCCATAAAGAACCAAGGTCTGAGACAGAGAACCTGTGAAAGTAAAGAGGGAACTCAGGTCTATCTGAGCCCCTCTCTTGGGGGTTTGGAATTTATTAAAGAGGTCCTTAGATGGATTTGAGGGCATATTCCACGGAGGCAAAAAAGTTATCATTTATGGCCAGTTTAGAAAACTGATGCGTTGTTTATTTCCCTTGTGTTACTCCTGAGCCTTCAGTGAGTGTTCTAGGACACATGTGCTCTTTTATGGGCCAAAATATTAAAGATGAACTGTCCCTGAGGCCATCATGGCAGAAGTGTCACTTTAGATTGCGAGCTCCCTGAAGGCAACTGTGGTTTCTTCCCACCTCTCCTATCCTTAGTGCCTAGACAAGGGCCTGAGATACACCAAACACTTGGTCGAGAGTGTATCCCTAGGGACTGAAATGATGCTGGATATTAGCAGATGCTCAATCAGCACAGGAACTGGTGAAAGCCCAAGGGGAGGTCTGTTTCTGGGGACTAAGAGGAAAAGCTAGTAGAGTCTAGCCATAACCCACCGATGATAATACTTATTAGATGTGGTTTTAATTCTAAAGAAAGCACTTTCTCTAGAACTCAGGGATGACTCCAAGATATGTACGTGAGGTGAATGTTCATGCCAAGAGGATAGGAATGGGGCAAATTTGGGGGAAGCATTCAGAATAATAGGTTTATTGAATGAATGCTTGGAGTATCTACTACATGCCAGACAAAACATGTCGGAAAGAGCTTTTTGGCAACAGTGTGAAGGACAAATTAGAGGGAAAGAGAAGGAAGAATCCTGTTGGGAGCAGATGAATTTTAAGCCTAGAGCAGCTGCAGTGAAATAGCATAGACTAGCTCTGTCACTGAAGCCACTACCTGCTAGATCAGTGGCCCCTTCCACCCTCACCTTATTTTCTGACAATGGTTAGGTTCAGCAAGCCAATTACACCCTGAAGGTCCAGCCCAAGATGACATTTGTTCTTTTCACTGTACTAGAGACATGGGAACTGTCAGGCCTTGCTGTCAAGTGTTCAGGGAGGAATGATAGTTCCAAGTCTTCCCATGACCACTACCCTGGTCAAATCTTTGAGCCTGAGGTTTGGGTAGCCTGGCTGGGCTAAGAAGTCTGGGTTCACAATAATCAGTGGCTATAAAGGAGCTTCCTACTTCTCATATGCTGTGGCCGTTCGGAAGCCGGATTTCCCTTTTCTGAATTCCCAGAGAAGCCCAGATTTGACAACAATAAAACTTCCAGGAAATTCTCAGTACATTTAACTTCCCAATCCTTCTCCCACTTCAACGATCTCCTTTATCCTTTATTCCAACCCTCCCCCCGACTCCCGACTCCAAGAGGAAGAAGCTTATCCTTTCCTGAATGCTTCCACCCACCCTGGCCAGGATGGTAGTACAACTGGGTTCTCAGGTTCTCTGAGGCCTATTCAGGGCTGAGGGGAACACATGAGGGTAATATGTGATCCTGTCTAGAAACAGAGGAATCGTTGTAGTGTTCCTTGAAGTTTCCTAAGTTCGAGATTGTTATGGAAGGTTCAATTCTAGATGTTCACTCTCCTACCCTGTCAGGAAGTAACCTTTCTCTAAGAAATCCCAGGAGTTTGGGGTACCTGGGTGGCTCAGTTGGTTAAGCATCTGACTTCAGCTCAGGTCATGATCTTGCGGTTTGTGAATTTGAGCCCCTCATCAGATTCTGTGCTGACAGCTCAGAGCCTGGAGCCTGTTTCAGATTCTGTGTCTCCCTCCCTCTCTACCCCTCCCAAACTCATGCTCTGTATCTGTCTCAAAAATAAATAAACTATAAAAAAAAAAAAAAAAAGAAATCCCAGGGGCTCAGTTTCTATGCTAGATGTCAAAACTCAATCACCTTTGGAGGCCAGTTTGGAATTATAGGATACATGGCCCATATAAACTGGCATTTCTTACTGCTAACCAAATAACCCAAATGAAGAGCCAGAAACATAAGCAATGAACTTACTAACCCATGGAGATGGAGCATTTGGATCGTTCTCATTCTGCAGAAATCCCAAGGGGAGGAAAAAAAAAACATATACATATTCATATAAGGAATTTTATCTACTGTGCAGACAGATGATTATCTGGTTCCCCAGAAGCTTCTTGACTCCATTAAGACTGTCCATTAATGACTAGCTCCAGTTCTTCTGAGAGATTAAAAGGGCTCCAAAGGCCTGTGATCATGGGCACTAATGAAGGTGCAATACACCCTTTGGCTCCAGTTAAATCCCTGGTGTTTGAGCTGTGTGGGAGCTGTGGATGCTTGCTTTCTGGTCCTGCCGCAAGCCTTGAAGCAGCTGGTTTAGAAGTGTGAGGTTGCTGTCTCTGCGAGGCAGGGGCAGGGGTGGGAGGCAGTTCCCTTTATACTCAATCACTGCCATCTTGGCCCGATCCTGCTTATTCCGATTTGGGATTTGCAGCATTCTCGTGTAGCCCCCATTCTGACCTTGGTATCGAGGGGCCAGTACTTGAAACAGCTTGGGGATCAAATCTTTCTCCTAGAGGGAAGAATTATTCAGGAGAGGGCAGTCAGGCACCAATGTAGTGACAAATTTAACACACGATTCTAATTTAGTTCACAGTATCGATCCATGAAAGTATCTTAGCTTAATTCTGCCCAGTCATCCTTCCTCTAACCTCCTTCCCCACAAGGAGCAAAGGATAAGATATGGGAGGCAGACAGGATGGATGCACTCACCGTAAGCCAGAAGTCGGCCATGCGCATGGCTTGGTCGTTGGTATCTCCCAGCTTCCCATAGTCGATGAGCTGAGAAGACATAACAACACTGATCCAACCCGGGCAAGAAAGGAGGAGCCAATCTTACTCCTTTAGTGCCGGCCGTAACTCATTCATTCCACTAGCAAAGCATCGGGCTAATTCAGGCCACCCCTAACTCCGCTGCTCTCACCAGTAGTCCACTTGGGGGCCGGAGCAGTGGACTCAACTCAGGGTAATAGGGGATTCAGACTTTGGGCAGGGAATACCAGGGCTATCCCACTTCTCTCCCAAGTCCATCCGGATCTCTGGCCAGACGCGCGTGGTGGACTAGAGGACCCCGCCCCTCACCTTCTCGGCGTAGCCCCTCATTTCGTCCACTCGCGCCCATGGCGCCTCGATGCGTTCGTGTCGCACAAGTCCGGTAAGCAAGTTGCGCAACAGGTGGATGCGGGACTCCGGGCCCAGGCCCAGACGGCGGAATACGCGTCCGTGGGAGATGGCGGCGGCGACGGACAGCCGCATATTTCCTAGCTTCTCTCCGCCCCTGTGAGGCCGGAACTGGAAGTCCGAAGTGAGAGCCTTGGAGAGAAAGGTTTCAGATGACGCATGCGCCGACCTAGGTGCGTGGTGGACGTGTTTGCGCATGAGTATCACAGCCTGCCTTGTTGGCAACCTGGGGGAGGGCGGAGAAGAGGTGCGGGCTCCTTCCAGAAGAGGCGAGCGGGGCGGGCCTTAAGGCGCTCGGAGCCCTCGGCCTCGGGCCGGGGAACCAGGCGCCCCCTAGTGGGGGCCGAAGCGGGCCGTCCAGTCCCTCTTGGGCTGCGTCACTCGTCTTGTGGCCTCTAGGGTGACAAGAAGCTCCGCAGTGGAGCCTGCTGGGAAAGTGAGTATCCGAGGTGAAGCATCCTCCGTCCCCACCCCCGGGCCTGCGTTGTGGCGCCGTATCCCCATATCCTGCGCGTACCCAGCGGCGGCGAACCAGCGTGTACGACCCCCTAAGTGTGACTTTTTTCCACAAAATTATTTTCCGTGATAATGGTGAAATGAAACGAGTAACAATGATTATCAAAAAAGAAACGCAGATAGTGAAGACTTTCTTTTGTTAAAGTACATAATAACGATCCCAGTTAAAAAACGACAACACTCTAAGGAAAAGTAAATGGGTTAATATTTTTTACCTGCATCAGAGTATTTTTTAAAAAGGTAAGAAACATACGTGTGCATTTGTGTTAATGTGCAGTAACGTTCTGGTTTATGTTTTTGAGCTTTAATGCCTGCAAGTTTACAATTACTTTGTCAAAATTGCTCCTTGTCGTGAGTTGAATTGTGTCCCCCCCCACACCCCAAGAAAGATATGTTAAGCCCTAACCCCTCCCAACCTCCACCCCACTTCCCTCAGAATATGACCTTATTTGGAAAGAGGATTATTGCAGTTGCAATTAATTAAGATGAGGACATACTGGAGTAGGGTGGGCATCAAATCCAAACGACTGGTGTCCTCATTGAACACAAGTGGAGAGACAGGCACAGAGTGAAGACAATGTTGTGAAGACTAGAGACCCGCACGGGAGAATGCCACGTGACCAAGAAGTCAGGATACCAGATAGGCAGTTCCAAGCCAAGGATTGCCAAGGATTTCTGACACATTCCGGACACTAAGAGAAAGGCACGGAACAAAATTTTCCTTAGATCCTTAAAATAATTCGTGGCCCAAGTGTCACATTGCTTTTGGACTTAAAGGTTTCAAGATTTTGAGGCAGGAAGTTTGTTTTAAGATGCCCGATTTGTGACACTTTGTTATAGAAGCACTAGGAAGAGACTAACACATACTCATGTTCAGTAGACAGCATACTTAGATTTGTTTCTCTGTCTTTGCTCATTAGTGACCAGAGAACATTTCTTGTTAATTTTAGTTTGAAAAGTTTCTTTCATCTGAAACAACAGGTAGACAAGTAGTTCGGAAAAGTCTTTTTTTTCCTTAAAATTTTAAGATGTTTTTTAAAAAATGTATTCTTGAGAGAGACAGAGCATGAGCAGGGGAGGGGCAGAAAGAAAGGGAGACACAGAATCTGAAGCAGGCTCCAGACTCTGAGGTGTCAGCACAGAGCCTGAGACTGGGCTTGAGCAGTAACTGAGAGATCATGACCTGAGCTGAAGCCTGACACCGACTGAGCCACCCAGGTGCCTCTTTAAGAAAAGTCTTCAACATATGGATACATTGCCATAGGTTTATACAAATCATGTTTCACAATAAATTTCAGAAATTACAATACTGTTTGTGTCTTATTTCTTTGGGATCAATTCTTGCAGCTTTCAGGATTTCCACAATGGAAGATTTATCATAAATTTCTCTTGGTAAAATCTTGTGAAGATTTTTTTCTGTAAAAGTCAAAAGAAAATGAACGGACACTGACATTATTTGATCCATTGATTTAGAAGGACTGCCCACTTTGTGAACATGTAAACATCAAACATTGTCCTTTATTATTTTTGGACATGAAAGCCCTCATCTCTTGTCTCTTCTCGTGGTCCTCAAAAATTTGATTCTATTTGGTATCTCAGTTTCCTTACATTTTGTTGTTGTTCCATAGTTAATAGTTTTCTCCACAATTTCTGTGGGCTGGTATTCATGGTACAATTTTAAACCTTGGTGTTTTACTGTGTGTTGTTCAAGCCTTAGGCTGGTGGTTTGCATATAGCTTTGTGTCTGATTGACCTTATCTGAAATGTTACTTTAATAAAAAATTAACTTGGAAAAAGATCTTGTGCAACTAAAATTGTTTATTTCAAAGGATTTTTTTGTTGTTATTTATATTTAGAGAGAGGGAGAACGAGCGAGCTTGTGTGAGTAGGGGAGGGGCAGAGAGAGGGAGAGAGAATTCCAAGCAGGCTCTGTGCTGACTCCTGTCAGTGCAGAGCCTTGACTGGTAACATGATCTCATGAACTGTGAGATCATGACCTGAGCCAAAACCAAAAGTCAGACCTTAACTGACTTAGCTGCCCAGGCGCCCCTAAGATTATTTATTTATATTTACTGTTTATAAGCAGGGCTGTGTTTTGCTGGAAGAGTTGGAGTCCAAAATGCTCCGTGAGTGTGGAACTTCATAAGTTCTTACGAATTTACTGTGAGAAGTAGCATTTTTGGCCAAATTTGTGTAATTGATAGTGCCCTAAATTAATTTTCATGTAGAATATAGTTGTTAGTGAATTAGTTTTAAAAAGTGATTATTTGAGGCTTACATGTACGTAATTATAACTCAACAGTGACCATAACAACTGTTTAGGATTTCCACCAACAAATATTGTTGTGCAAGTGTTATTTTATCAGTAACATTGTTTTGTAAGGTTGACTTTTGGTTAGTTTTATTACTATTTTAAATCCTTTACAGATAGTTCACCTCCTTGTGCTTGTGGAAGGGTAGATGGCTCTTACCTCCCCAGATGAATGTGAGTATTCTGGGTGAGCCAGGACTTGGAGTAACTCTGTTGAGAGTCCAAGTTGAGTCCCTGAGGTAGTGTTGGTAGTGACTGTAGTTAGTGTGGCAGAGGTGAGGAAAGCGATCCCAAACAGTGTTATAGGAGGCAGCTGAAGAAGAAAGACCCCAGTCTATAGAAAATGTTATACATGAAATTTCATAGCTCTGCTGGGAGAAGAGAGTTGGACCTGCCATACTACTGCATAGAACCCTTGTGTGATGTAGTGATATAATAAGAAGGGTCTGTAGGTGTGTGTGTGTGTGGTCTTTGTCCAGGTTCTGTCACAGAGCAAAAAACTTGGCATTTCCTGAGTGATAGGAATGAAAGAGTGTCTTTTGTTATTCATAAATGTCCCTTTCAACCATACTGGAGTTGATGCTAATGAGGTGACTCTTGGAGAAGGGGTTTGGTTAACAGAGGAATTTAACTATGTGATGAGAGGGTCGTGCTTTCCCACCTCTGGGAGGTTGGAAGTTAACATAATCACCAATGGCCAGTGATTAAGGCAGTAGTGCATCCATAAGACCCCTAAACAATGGGGTTTGGGGAAGCTTCCAGGTTGGTGAGCACACTGAAGTGCTAGGGGGTTAGTGTCCAGAGAGGGCATGGAAGCTCAGCACCCCATCCTACGTACATTGCCCTATGCATCTCTTCCATTTGGTCTTTCCTGAGTTGTATCCTTCATATAAACCAGTAAATATAAGTCAAACGCTTTCTGCCATTCTAGAAAATGCCAAATTTGAGGAGGGGATCATGGGAACTCCTATTTTATGACTGGTTGATTAGAAGTATAAGTTACAACCTGGGACTTGCAACTGGCATTTGAAGTTGGGAAGTGAGCCCTTAACCTGTGGGGTCTATACTAATTCCAAGTAGTTAGTATCAGAATTGACTTGTAAGACCCTCAGTCATGTCTGTAGAGAATTAGAGAATTATGTGATGTGGAAAACCCACATATTTGGTGTCAGAAATGTTGTAAGTAGAGAAACAAGCTTTTTTCTGTATTCTGAACGACTGCATTGTATTGTGCTGAATTTTCCATGAAGCAATGACCTGGGAGTCAGTACAGGGAGCTCAGCAAGAGATACGGTGATGATGGTGGGAAGCAATTGTCATTTGGACCCTAAGCCAACTTGTGGTTCTGTCCTAGAAGTATCATAGATCCTGGCTCTTGATATTTGTTTTACTTTCAAGTCAGAGTCTTAACACCTCTCTGGATTCACTGGTCCAGGAAGGATTAGATATAGACAGAGCCAGTGTCCGGTATCAAATAGAATTGTGATCATATTAGAATAAGTTAACGTGAGTTTTCCACAATTAGAACCACTATGGTATTGGGAATAACTGTAAATCAAACACATCCCAAAAGGAAACAAAAAACCTTGAATTTAGAAAGGTATGTTACTGATATATATGCATCTAAAGTTGAGGTGGTCCAGGACTGTAGAGGAACATGGAGTTTGGAAAGAAATCAGCATAACTGTCATTGGTGATGTTTCCCTTTGGAAATGATGACTAGCTGTTTCCAACTTGGCTTACTCTCTTCATGGGGTGTTCATTCCCCTCCCTGCTTCATTTCCTTGTATTATTAGCGAAATAAACTGCTTGCTGCTGTGATTAGAAGGTCCTTCAAGGTCAGGGAAGGACTGTGACTGAGGCATATTCTCTCCTACTCCTGCTCCTCTACCTCCAGCCTAGTGCTGTGCTTTTTTTTTTTTTAAAGTCTTTTCAATATAGGTTTGTAAAAAAGAGAGAACTTTGATTTTTTTTTGGTCTGTGTCCCTTGATTCCCCCTTTATTTAGAACAATTATTTATCCCCTGCCCCTTGTCTTTCATTTAATAGATGTTTATTGAGGATTTACTCTGTGTCTAGGTACATTGCTTGTGTTAAAAAACACAATTCAGTTGAGTAAATTTGAAGATGTAATTGGCTTTATTCAATAATTCATGAATTTGGCAGGATCCCATCTTGCAAGTAGAAAGGAGGCCTGAGGAGTTGTATAAAATGGAAGGTTTTTATAAACAGAAGGAAAGTGAGACAAGGAAGTTTAAAAAGTCAATTCTTTCAAGCCAGAAGCCCAGTGTCAGGGTACACACTGGGAGAGAGAAGGATGGAAAGTATATCTAGGGAGGCAAACAAAATACCCAACACAAGCAATGAAAAAAAATTACACCCAGTTCCTGCATTCCTAGCATTTATATTCTAGGAAAGCTAGCTTTAAAAGGAGTATGTATGCCCCTGGGGGTACAAAATGACTTTGTGGCAGATACACATGTATGAGTAATTTTAAGGTAATTTTTACTGAGTCCTCAACCTCTACATGTCTCTTCTAAAACTGATCTGCCTAGGAATATGTCTGTAGTAGAAATAGTGTTTTGTTTTCTTTTTCCACACTTCACTTTTCACAATGACTCTTCCCTTGTTTTCTAGAGATAAAGCTGTTCCTTTTGCCCATGTCGAATCTTGTTATGGTACACTGTTCCCCAAGTAAAAAAATCTATCTAATCTGTCTTAGAATATTCAATATTTCTAAAATTCGTGCTGGGAACCAACCTTCTACCAAATGTGTTCTGTGTTTTCAATAATTTCAGTAATGAAAAAAAGCTTAATGAGCATCTTCATTTACTTATATCTTAGTTGTTTGAAGGTGTTCGGGACAGCTGTCCTGTTCTCCTGCCCCACCAGGTGCCACTTCGGCATGTGGATTATTTTCAGTTGAATGCACTGGAGACCCCATGGGCTCAAGAGAAAGTTTTGTTCCTCTCTTTACCATGCAGAAGAATCTAATTTGGGGGTATTTCCCAGAGTAAGAATTAACAGAAATAAATTTTATCTGAATGACCCATCTGTATGGTAGGGCAAACATCTCATTACCAAACATCTGCTTATTTATTTTATTTTATTTTATTTTAATTCCAGTATAGCTAACATAACAGTGTATATTAATTTCAAGTGTACAATATAGTGATTCAGCAATTCCATCTACTGAAAAATCTGCTGATAGCCTTATGGGGTTTCCCTTGTATGTAACTGTCTTTTGTCTGGCTGTTTTTAAAATTTTTCTTTATCCTTACCTTTTGCCATCCAGTTTAATTACAATATGTCTTGGTGTGGATCTGCTTTTGTTGATTTTGTTGGGGGTTCTCTGTGCCTCTTGGGTCTGCTTATCTGTTTCCTTCCCCAGATTAAGGAATTCTTCAAATAAATTTTTGTTCCCCTTTTGTCTCTCTTCTTCTCCTGGGACTCCTATAATGGGATATTACATTTGATGGAGTCACTGAGATCACTAAATCTATTCTCCTTTTGCAAAATTCTTTTTTCACTCTTTTGTTCAGCTTGATTACTGTCCATTATTCATGTCTTCTAGGTCATTAATTCATTCCTCTTCTCCTTCAGTCCTGCTATTCATTCCATCAGGTGTGTTTCTCATTTCTTTTATTGAGTCCTTTATCTCTGTTATGTTTTTCCATATCTCTGTGTTAATGGTCTCACTGATGTCCTCCACTCTTTTGTCAAATCCAGTGAGTACCCTGTGACCATTGCTTTACACTCTCCATCAGGCATGTTAATTACATCTGTTTTAATGAGATCTCTGACTGTGGCCTTATCCTGTTCTTTCATTTGGGACAAACTCCTCTGTCTTCTCATTTGATAGAAGTCTCTGTGCCTGTTTCTGTGTATTAGGAACGTCAGCTACATCTCCTGTTCTTGAGGGTGATGGCTTTATGAAGATGACGCCTTGTAGTGCCCTGCAATGTAGTGCCCCTGTTCCCCAGGGCCTGATGGTTCCAGGAGTATCTCCAATGTGTGCTGCCTGTAGCCTGCTGTTGTGTTGTGGATGCTCTGTCCTTTAGGCCAGTCATCTGCAGAAGCTCTCCTTGCCTGCTGGGGTCACTGTTTGGTGCCTGGCCTGAATGTGGTGAGTTTTAATTGGGTGTGGTCTGGTCTGCTTGTGAAGTGACACCTGCTGCTGCCTCGGGAACCAAGGCTTCACAAGACTCCAGGATTGGGAGATGAAGTGTTGGCAGGGGTTGAGCCAGTCTTCTGGGGGAGACCCCCCCCCGCCCCAGCCTCCCCTAGTACTGAGGCAAGCATGATCTGGAGGGGCGGTTCCTCTAGAGTGCCAGTGGTTGGGGCTTGGTGCAAGCAAGCCTAGGCGCTGCTTCTCCCTAGTGGGCTTGTGCTTATGCTGAGGGGCATGGGAGGAAAATGGCATCTGCTAGTTTCTTTGTCCAGGAGGGGTCTCTCCATGAACACTGCTTCTCTGGGACACACTTGGAAATGAGAAAATAATCTTTCCACTGTGTGCCCTTAGGCTCTCTTTAGATTGCTGTTACTGCTGCTTCCATGCTGTATGTCCCTGGGCTATTTGCCCTGCCTTCTTTTTAAGTGCATCCCCAATGCCTCCAGGCTCTCCCTCAAGCCAAACCTATTAACCTTAAAACTGCATGCTTTAAACCCACTGATCGCCAGAAGTCATAACATTCAGCCCATGACACATTCCAAGCCGATTGCCATGGGGACTCATTTTCCCCATGTGCTCCCCTGTGTGTTAGTCTGTCTCTCACTCTTCGCTGAGACTGAGGCTTTCTCCCCATGGCAGCAGCCACTGTCCATTTCTCTCCCAACCCATATCTTGGACTTCCTACCTTCTTGAATGTAACCTCTTCTCCACCTTTAGTTGTGGAGTTTGTTCTGCCAGTCTTCAGGGTAGTTTGGGGGGTATTTAGGATGATTTGATAGAGTCTAGGACCCTCCTACTAGCTGCCATCTTCCCAACTACCCATCTGCTCTTCTTATCACTCTGTGAAGTGCATTCCTTTCCTCTCAAATTCCAGATCCCTACTCCCTTCTCTTTAGTTCAGAATGATATGTGTATATGATATGAATGATATATATGAAATTTGTATATGAAATGTATGTGTATGAAATATGTATGTAATATATATGATATATAATATATGAAACACATACATGAAATACATATACATGAAATGTGTGTATATATATTTATATATATATTGTTTTGCATGACTGTCTTTGGAATTTCCATGACTGTGTGGATTCCCTATATGGACTCTATTAAATTTGATTTTCTTCTGTTAATCCAAGTCATGGTATTTGATTCTTAGTCCACCTAGAAGAACCTTTGAGGGGACGGGAATTCTTACTCCCAGACAGTTGCATATTTCATATAATTTCAGGAATTAGGAAATGAAAATTGTTTATTTCTGACAGTTAATGTTGCATCCAAACGGAAAAGTAGTATGTACTGCAGTTAAGTTAGTCATGGACATTTATTCAGACTGGTGGAAGAAATGTTTTAATTGGCTTAAAAAAAGAGCTTTAGTGAGGTAAAATGTACATACCATAAAGTTCTTTCATTAGCTTTGGACTAAAGTTTGCGTACTATGAATGCAAACTTTGTTTTGGCTATCTTCTTTGAGAGAGAGAGAGAGAGAGAGAGCAAGTGCACAAGCTTGAGTCAGGGAGAGGAGCAGAGGGAGAGAGAGGGAAATCTTAAGCAGTTTCCATGTTCTGTGTCCCACAATCATGAATCACGACCTCAGCTGAAATCAAGAATCTGATGCTCAACTGACTGAGCCACGGGCGCCCCCTGGCTAACGTCTTTTAATTGCTGTTATTTTTCAGCCAATTCTCTGGTCATTTATTCATTCTTACCATCTACTTCTATTTAAGAGATTTAGATTTACTTGAATGTGTTGTTAATTCTACTGTAAATAATGCCTTCTACAACAATAATTAAAATACCTTTTTTAACCTTGCACTTCCAAGAGGCTCAATATCTTGTCTTCCCCTCTCTCTTTTTATTTTTAACTATTAATCTCCACTGAACCCAGTCTCACTTTAGCAGTGGGTACTATTCATCTAAGGATATATGATCTAATTTAAAAAACCTGCCCATCCATTTCTTTAGGTGATGTTTTTACAATAACAATTTACTCTTTATGTTTAAGACTTATTTAACACAGATTTGTAAAATATTTTGTTTTGTAGTATACTAACAAAAATGGGAATGATAACTGAATCCATAAGAAATCAATTAATATTTCAATTTCAATTATATATATTTAAATATATATATTTAAATTTCAGTTATATATATAATATATATATGGTGTGGGTTTTGTGTGTGGGGGGGGGCAGAGAAGTGAAGGGAAGGAAAAATTCTCTATGCTTTCAAAATCTTCCAGATGGGCTAAAAATCATATTTGCATGCAACAGATCAACAGGATGAAAATCCAAAGTTATTACATGAGCATAGAGGCCCAGTAATGCAATTGAAATCTAAAGAAATGACCAAGGCAGGGAGTTTGTATAATTTTTAAGACAAAGAGACAATAATTATGTGAGATATTGACAGGGCAAAGAAAACTTCAGGAGCTTCAATTAAAGGAATTATTTTTTTTAATGTTTATTTTGAAAGAGAGAGGGAGAGAGATTGAGAGTGGGGGAGGGAGGGAGAGAGAGAGAGAGAGAGAGAGAGAGAGAGAGAGAGAGAGAGAGAGGGAGGAAGAAAGAAAAATAAAATCCCAAGCAGGCTGTATACAGAGACATACGCAGGGCTTGATCTCACCCACCTTGAGTTCATGACTTAAGCTGAAATCAAGAGTTGGACCCCTGACAGACTAAACCACCCAGACACCACCCAATTAAAGGAATTCTAAACAGAATTGGGGCTGGGGTAGTAAACCAGTAAAAAGTACAAGGCGGGGGGGGGGGGGTGGTGGTTTATATAGCTTTCTCAGCTCCAAATTTTCCATCTCTAGTGCCTCTCCTGGTAGAGGGAGGTCACCCTTCACATAGGAGATTTATTTCCTGCTTTAAGTGGGACAGAGACGAGTCTGAGTGTTTCTCTTGCACAGACTCTGAAGTAACTTTTGTTTAAAATAATCAGTATGTCTAAGTGGCTCATATTGGAGCAGCCTGCCCTTGACCCTACAGAAGCCATGTATACAACACATAAAACTGACAAAGGACTTGCATGCAAAATATGCAAAAAAACAAAACAAAAACAAAGGAAACATCCTATAAAATCTTACAAAATAAAAATGGAAAAAAGACTTGAACAGTGAATGTCCAAATAGTCAAGAAAGTATGATAAGATGCACAACCTCATAATAATCCATGAAATGCATATCAAAATTAGATTGAGCTAGTATTACATATCCAGAATGGCTAAAATTAAAATGACTGATGATACTAAGTGTTGCTGCATATGAAAAGTAACTGGGGCTCTCTCATACATTGCTAGTAGGGAAATAAATTAGCATAGCCACTCAAAAAATTGGGTAGCATTCTCTACTGAAGTTAGAAGCATACACACACACACACACATATATACACATACACATATATGTATATACACATACATATATATGTTTATATATATATACCCACACGCATATATATCTAGATAGATAGATAGGTCAATTTCTACTATGACCTAGCAATTCTAGAAAATACCTAATATAAATATGTATAGAGATAAAACAAAAGACATATGCAAGAATGCTTATAGCATTATTATTAAAATATGCCCAAGCTGGAAACAACCCAAATGTCCATCAGTAGTGTACTGAATGAATACATTGCAATATTGTCATAAGTGGGATATTACACAATGATGAAAATGAACTAGCTACGGCTTCATTTAGCAACATAGATAAACTTCAGCATGTTGAATGAAGGAAGTCAGACACAAAACATACACATTGTATCATTCTAATTATCTATTCAAAAACAGGACTAATCTGTGGTTGAGCCTCTGGAGTAGAGAAGGTATAGTGGTTAGAAGAGGGCATGATTGGGCATGATTGGGTGGATGGGGATGGATTCTGAGATACTGGGAATGTTCCATAACCTGACCAGAATGGTAGTTATCTGAGTGTGTTTATTTTGTGATAATTCATTGAACTGTATGCATGTGCCTGTGTATTTTTTTAGTATAACTTATATTTTAGTTATAAAAAGTAAGAAAGAAAGAAAAAGGCAGAAAAGCTATATTCTTTTACAGCCTTCTGACTCACTAAGAGTTATTTCTCTCTGATAGTTGTGGTATTGATGAATAAAGGCCCCCCAAACATGTCCATGCCTTACTCCTCAGAACCTGCAAACACATTGCCTTACATGACAGAAAGAACTTTCCAGATATAGTTAAAAATTTTGAAGTGGGGAGATTAGCCTGGATTGTCCAAGTGGGCCCAGTGTAATCACAGAGTCCTTATCAGAGGTAGGTGAGAGGGTCAAAGGTAGAGTGATGCAGCATGAGAAAGTCCTGGCTGGCCATTGCAGGGTTTGATGATGGAGGTGGGTAATAAGCCTAGGAATGTAGGCAGCCTCTACAATCTGGAAAATGCAAGAAAATGAACTTTCCCCTAGAGCCTTCAAAAGGAAGGTTGTCCTATCACTAACTCATCCCCAGTAAATGAGCCCCATAAGACTCAGTTTTGTACCTTAAACCTCCAAGAGAGGTTTAATTAAACAAGAGAATTAATCTCTTGTTTAAGCCACCAAGTTTGTGGTAATTTGTCACAGCAGCGATAGGAAAGTTACAATGGGTTAGACTGTCAGAGTACGTTGTACATAATAGGTGCTGTGTAAATGTGTATGGAATGAATGGTCAAGCTTCCAAAATGTCAGATTTTTAATTATAGTAACTGATTTTAACAGTAACTATGGATGCTTCCGTGAGATTCCAAGACCAGTATGATGTGATAGGAAGAGGCAGTTTTCTTCCAGTCTGTCTCCTTCTGATCTTCAAATGTCCTTAACCTTTCCAGCTAAAGGTCTAGAGATGAAGTGAAAAGAGCAGAGGCTTTGTAGTCATCAGACACAACAAAATTGAGGAGAAGGCTGTGGATGAAGGTGACATGGTTAGTGAAGAGCCAAATTAATGCCATGACAGGCTTAAAATAAGCCTTAGAAACTAGAAGGCCTGAGTTTCAGCTTCCCTGAAACAATCAGGCAATTACACCTTGCTCAAGACTAGAAGAACCGCCCCTAGACCAGTCCATCAGTAAGGACCAAGAGGATGCTTAACATCCCTGAGGACTATAGATAGCTACTTAATGTTAGTTAGCCAATTGCTTGCTACTTGCCCAAGTCCCATGTGGGGGTCCTTAGCCCACCCCGTAATTGGTTATTTTCAAAGGAACACCAAATGTCATGATTGGGTCCCGCCAAATGTAACGGACACCCTAGAGATTCTGAGCGGTTAAGATTGTTACTAGGGCTGCTGTGTGATTATGATTGGATTGCTGTGCCTATGTCACAATTCCTTGTAACTCCCCCTTTCCAAACCCCAGAAAAACCCTGCTCAGCTATTGTTTGGGGCTCTCAGCACGGATCCACTGCGTTGGTGAGGTCTGAGAGACCGAGCTTAAGCCCAAATAAAAGCCCTTTGATTTGCATATGTGATTCAGACTTCCTGGTGGTCTTGGTTTTGGGGGACCCCGTAATCCGGGCATAACATTAGGGCTTTTCTTTAGTCGATTGGAGGCATTCATTTGTCAGGAGGGAGATTAGAATTTTTTTTACAAAAGAAATGTAGAAAGAAATAAGACTGAAGCAATATTAGTTTTTGATATCCAGAATGGATTTTGCCAGGTATTAACTTTAGGACTAAGTAGTATGTAGTCACACAGTCAGGTAGAGGGAGACTCAGGGGTTTAACTTTACAAAGATGCTCTGAGTTTTTATTTGCTGTGGATGCTTAGATGAAGCCCAGTGGGCCGCCATATGCCTGCCATAGCAGAGTGAGCTGACTCAAGCCTGAACTGGACTGCTGGGCCAACTTTTGAGGTGGAAGATATGGTAATAAACTCAGTGTTCTGCAGCCAGAATCTTGGTACAGCATCAGTAGCTCAGGAGCATTGTCCCTGCCAAAAGTCTAGAGGCCTTGTTAACTGGCCAATTCTGTAGCTGTATCCTGCAGAATGTTCATCAAGTAGGTGCACAAAGGATAGTGCTCCAGAGACCAGCAGGTGGCAGCCACTAGAACAAGGAAAACCAGCTTGAGGCTAGAGTCTCTTCTCAATGCCAGATTATAGGAGCAGACATTCTCACCACCATATTTTTTATGGGGACAGATGCAGGGGAAGGAGGGGCTTTCTGAGTGATCAAGCATTTTTTTTTTTATCCAATAGAGATCAAATATTTCCTAAGAATATATTTAAAATGTCAGATTGGATTAAGTTTAGATGAGATTGAAATGAATTAATTTTTTTCTCCTGGTCACCAGTGGATGGAGATTTGGGAGAGATATTAGATTATAAGAATAAAATAAGGAGAGTAAAGTATTTCTCTACATCATCTGAATTGTAGTGTAAGACTTAGGATTCATCCTAGATTGCCCTTCTGCAAAGGCCATTCAGATTTCTTCTTGGATAAGCTTTTTTTTTTTTAAGTTTGTTTATTTTGAGAGAGAGAGACAATGCAAGTGGGGGAGGGCAGAGAGAGAGGGAGGGGGAATCCCAAGCAGGCTCTGCACTGTCAGCACAAAGCCCGTTGTAGGACTGAACTCATGAACTATGAGATCATGACTCAAATGGAAATCGTGAGTTGGGTGCGTAACCAACTGAGCCACCCAGGCGCCCCTTGGATAAGCTTTTCAGAAGAGGAAAGAGAACACCATAGAAGTATACACCAACTATCTTTCTGTTTTCTTTTCCCTTCTCTTTCCCATCCCTCTTCACTTGTCAGTCTTTGAGTTTGGGAAGTTAGGAGGAAATTTAAACTTATATCCATCGCCCAGTTGCTCCTATGTGATTTTTCATCCTCTCTTTAGAAGAGTGCTCTCTAGGCAGAAAAGTTTTCAAAAAAGACCTCCATTCAACAGACCTTTACTGAAGATTCATTAAGTGTGAGCCTCTGTGAGAAATACAGAGTATATATGGAAGAAAAAGTTTCTCGTGATTCACGCCCGCACACAGGGTACAGGGGAAATAGGGAAATAGACATTTAAGCAAATGGTTGTTACAAACAAGCACTTGAAGAAAAACAACCTGAGACTGACTTTTTAAAATTAAGTTTAAAATTTTAATTCCAGTATAATTAACATACAATGTTATATTAGTTTCTAGTGTACAATTCAGTAATTCAGCAATTCCACATATTACTCGGTGCTCATCACTATTAGTGTACTCTTTAATCCCAGTCACCTCTTTAACCCATCCCCTCGCCACCTTCCCTTTGATAACCATCAGTTTGTTCTCTATAGTTAAGAGTCCGTTTCTTGGTTTGTCTCTCTCTCTCTTTTTTCCCTTTGCTCATTTGTTTTGTTTCTTAAATTCCACAGGAGTGAAATCATATGGTATTTGTCTTTCTGACTTACTTCACTTAACATTATACTTCCTAGCTCCATGCATATTGTTGCAAATGGCAAGATTTCATTCTGTTTTTATGGCTGAATATTATGCCATACACACACACACACACACACACACACACACACACACACACACACACACACCATATTGTCTTTATCCATTCATCTGTTGATGGATACTTGGGCTGCTTCCATAGTTTGGCTATTGTAAATAATGTTGCTATAAACATCAGGCTACATGTATCCCTTTGAATTAGTATTTTTGTATTTTTTGGGTAAATGATCAGTAGTATGGTTGCTGGATCAGCAGGGTAGTTCTATTTTTAACCTTTTGAGGAAACTCCGTGCTGTCTCCACAGTGGCTGCAACAGCTTGCATTCCCACCAGCAGTACATGAGTGTTCCTTTTTCTGCGCATCCTCACCAACACTTGTTTTTTGTGTTGTTGATTTTAGCCATTCTGACAGGCATGAGGTGATATCTCATTATAGTTTTGATTTGCATATCACTGATTATGAGTCATGTTGAGCATCTTTCATTGGGTCTGTTGGCCATCTGGTTATTTTCTTTGGAGAAATGTCTGTTCATGTCTTCTGCCCATTTTTAATTGGATTATTTGTTTTATGTGTGTTGAGTTTGATAAGTTTTTTATATATTTTAGATTCTAACTCTTTATCAGATATGTCATTTGCAAATATCTTCAGCCATTCAGTAGGTAGGTTGTCTTTTAGTTTTGTTCATTATTTCCTTTACTCTGCAGAAGCTTTTTATTTTGATGTAGTTTATTTTTGTGTATGGTGTAAGAAAGTGGCCCAGTCTGATTCTTCTGCATGTTGCTGTCCATTTTCCCAACATCATTTGTTGAAGATTTTCCCATTTGTATTTATTCCTCCTTTGCTGAAGATGAATTGACCATATAATTGTGGGTTTATTTCTGGGTTTTCTATTCTGTTCCATTGATCTATGTATCTGTTTTGTGCCAGTAAGACACCAGCTTGGTCACTACAGTTTTGTAATATAACTTGAAGTTCAGAATTGTGATGCCTTCAGCTTTGCTTTTTTTTTTTTTAAGGTTATTTTGGCCATTCAGGGTCTTTTGTGGTTTCATACAAAGTTTAGGATTGTTTGTTGTAGTTCTGTAAACAGTGCTGTTGGTATTTTGATAGAGATTGCATTAAATGTGTAGATTGTTTGGGGTAGTATAGACTTTTAAACATTAATTGTTTCTCTAACGTATGAGCATGGAATGTCTTTTTTTTAAGTTTATTTATTTTGAGAGAGTGAGAGAGAGAGCGTGCACACACATGCAGGAGAGGAGCAGAGAGAAAGGAAAGAGAATCCTAAGCTGATTCTGTGCCATCACCATGGGCCCCATACAGTGCTCCAACTCATGAACTTGTGAGATCATGACCTGAACCAAATCAAGAGTTGGATGCTTAACCGGCTGAGCCACCCATGTGCCCCATCTTTCTGTTTCTTTGTGTCATCTTGAATTTCTTTCATCAATGCTTTATAGTTTTCAGAGTACAAGTTTTTTTTTTTTAACCTCTTTGGTTAAGTTTATTCCTAGATAATTTGTTATTTTTGGTTCAATTAAACAGGATTATTTTCTAATTTCACTTTCTGTTGCTTCGTCATTAGTGTATAGGAATGCAGCTTTATATCCTGCAGCTTCACTCAATTCACTTATCAGTTCTAACAGTTTTTCTCTCTCTTTCGAAATCAATGAACTTTAAGTAAAAAAAGTCTGGATGTAATTCACTTTGTAAAGCTCTATATCCTGGCAAAATTCTAGACATATAGAAATGTTGAGTGTAAACTCTCCACCTCAGGATGTGCCAAGATGTGTATGTTCCAGGATACTAAGTTGCACTGGTATTTGTAATAATGACAATTTAGGAATTTCTGCCTACCATTAGAGAGTTGGTTAATTGCATACAAAGGGATATTATGCAGGCACTAAAATAGGCCACATTGTTGCTCTTGAAAGGTGTCTATAGTAGATTTTGAATGGAAGAGGAGATTATAGGAGTATGTGTACTATACATTACCATGCATGACAAATTGTACATATTTAACATGTGTCCATATGTGTTGAAGGATGGTCATTTAAATGTTCACAGAAGTTAATCTGAGTGATTGGATTCTGTGTGTTTTGAATTTCCTGCTTTATTTTTTGTTTAATTAAAAACATTTTTTAAAATGTTTATTTTTGAGAGAGAGAGAGAGAGAGAGAGAGAACGAGTAGGGGAGGCGCAGAGAGAGAGGGAGACGCAGAATCCAAAGCAGGCTGCAGCCTCTGAGCATAGAACTCAGTGTGGGGCTCAAACCCATGAACTGTGGGATCACGACCTGAGCTGAAGTCAAGAGTCAAATGCCTAGCTGACTAAGCCACCTAGGCACCCCTATTTTTTATTTTTTAAATGTTTTATTTATATTTGAGAGAGTGCAAGCAGGGGAGGGGCAGAGAGAAGGGGACAGAAAATATGAAGCAGGCTCTGTGCTAACAGCAGCAAGCCCAATGTAGGGCTTGAACTCATGAACCGCAAGATCATGACCTGACCCAAAGTTGGACACCCAACTTACTGAGTTACCCAGTTGCCCCTAAAATTCCTTGTTAAATGTTTTCTCCACATTTTTGTAATTTTTTCAATGAATAAATGTTATTCTTCAAAAACCAACAAAGCTTTTAAACGCTTTCATCAAAATCTGATTTTCATTCTCTCTCTTATTCAGAAGCCTTCAGGGTCCTATTGCATAGTGGTTCTCAACCAAAGAATCCGAATATTCCAGGGACATTTGGCAGTGTCTGAACAAATATTTGGTTGTCATGACTGCAGGGAGTGGTACTAGCATCTAACGGGTATAGCCCAGGGATGCTGCTAAACATTCTATAATATATAGAACAACCCCCTCCAACAAAGAATTAGGTGGCCCCAATGTCACCAGTGCAGAAGTTGAGAAAAAGATCAGCATTCTCCTGATAAGGCTCTTTACCACCATCTGGTGGTAAGTGACGGGTCTACAACTCTCTGTAGCTTCAGCAGAGATTCAGATGGATGAACGAGGGCCTCAGAAATAAGATGGGAGGCAGTAAGGATAGTTATAGTTAGAATGGGAGACAAGGGAAGAGTAAGAAATATACATGGTTTAGAGTGTCTGTGATGTTTTTATTAAGACAGTAGTTGTTTATGAGGTGGGTAATTATGAGGTGGGTGTATTGGTGAACCCCACACTAAGATTCCAGTTTCACTGTGACTCCAGAGACCCTGAATAACTAGGTGCTGAGGCATGAAAGGCATTGGGTAATCTTTATAGACTTATTTAACTTGGCAGATAGAAGGGGGCTGGGGTGATGGTGGGGATCTGCAGGTGGACCCACGGGTGCCTCCCCAGTATACAGGATGCTATGTCTGTTCTTCTAGGAATAATTCTAGCTCAGAGCACATGAAACCAGCATAGGGCTCCCTGTTTTGGCTCAATTTAACTATTGTCCCTTTCTCCTTCCTCCTCAGGAACCCATTTTCAAGACTTCTTTATTTGAACCGACCTTTCTCACTTGCACCTCCAAGACTATTTGGAAAAAATATCTATTTCTGCTCTGCTCATCAATTTTACCTTTCTCTCTGTCTCACTGTCTCTCCAGTTTTTTGTTTTCTCATTATCATTTACTAATGAGTTGCCAACCTGGCAACTACGTCTGTCTCCTGCTCCTCTCCAGTGCTCTCAGCAGAGCCGTGGGCCACTGTTTACTTCCCTGCCTGCTGTTCACTGCTGGAAGGCCAGCATTCTCTCACCCTTGAAAGCATGCTTCTCTCTTCTGACCAGTGTAGGAATATTATGTAGCCCTTATTTCTTTTCTGCACTGCTGCTTTATTTTTCATGACCTCATTGTTCAAACCCACTTAGATTTATCAGTCTTCCCCATAGCTTTAAAGGATGTTGCAAATTGATTTCTCCAGAAGCAGGTGCTGAAGCAGTATGTTTATAAAAAGGGATGAATCCCTAGGAAGGGGGCGGAAGAGGACGTTAGTGTGATGTAAATTCCACAACATCATCAGCCAGGTGGGGGGCTCTGGAACTAATGTAGCCCATCAGAGCATCCTCCGTCAGCTACACTGGCCAGCTGGTTTTCATATTCTCTCTCACTTAGCCACTGGTTGTAGGTTGCCCCAGGAAGATTATGACCTCAGGTGAAGGGGCCCTCTGAGGTTGAGGAGGATTGGAAGGATCTGTCAGGGGAATAGCTGCTTACTGCGTTCTGTTCCCCTCAGCTGGGCAGCAGGTATTTCCTTGAAGGAAGATCTGGGTGACACATTACTGTGTTTACCACAGCAGAATTGATGGGAATCACAATGTAAATTACAAGATTAACGGTAGAACAGTATTGTTCTCTTGGTTCAAAGGAAAGGCACTAAAGGTAATTATAGTAGGGAGGTTATTCCTAGGAGAATATGCCCTGGTTCACAACTTTTCCAGCTTTGAATCAATGCAGATCCCTTAGAATGCATTAGAAATAAGAATGGCATTGGGCGCTATTAGGGAGCTGTTGCCAAGGCACCTGAGAAGGTTCCTGCTTTAATTCTTCCTTTGCCTAGCCACTTTCACCTCTCCCCCAAAAGTCATCCCCCTTTTGAGGTTTTTATCTTTAATTCCATTGTTTTTAAAAAAATCTTACTTAGAGAAAATAAAATGCAAATACAGGAGACAATAAGGCAAACACATTTGTAACCACCGCGAGGTCAAAGTATAGAACTCACTAACTACCTCTCTGTACTTCTCTTAAGTGCCCCTTCTCAATTTTAATCCTTAATCTTCCTCTCCTCAATAGCAATTACTCTTCTGACTTTTATATTAATTGATGTAATTAATTTTATATTAACTGCTTGCTTGCATTTCTTTACAGTTTTATCTCCCAAGTGTTTATCCCTAGTCACTATGGTTTAATCCTACCTATTAGAAAACAATGTGATATGTCTTCTAATTTTCTATTACCCTACAAGATTTCCCCTCTTTTCCTTTCTTTTCTTTACAGGTTTCCTTAGGAACACAGGACACTCCACCTATTCCTCCGCCCTGCATTTTGCTGGCTGCATACTGTTGGTGCAGTTCAACATGCTTCAGTCTTCTGTACTTTCTATAAATTGGCAGCTCGATCCGGAGACTGAATTAGACTTATGTTTGCTCCTTTGGGTGTTTTACGTGCTTTCAGTTAGGAGGCACATAGTCTGGTGGTCTCTCTTTTTGTGAAAGTGGCTGTTGATGCTCAAAACTTGGATGCAGTAATTCAGTGGAGAATACAAAGTGGTAAAATTCTAATTTTCATTTATTTATAAGTGAGAATCCTTTTATAGAGAAATACTTCCCCTCTCTACTACTTTGTAGCCTAGTGTAGAGCTCAAATAGGAAAGGAAGGATAAATGGTTGATTCTTTTTCTTTAACTTATTAATTAGTAATTTACTTATTTTTTTATAAATGTTTTAATGTTTTATTTATTTTTGATACAGAGAGACAGAGCATGAGAGGGAGAGGGGCAGAGAGAGAAGGAGACACAGAACCAGAAGCAGGCTCCAAGCTCTGAGCTAGCTGTCAGCACAGAGCCTGATTGGGGCTCGAACCGATGAATGTGAGATCTGACCTGAGCCGAAGTCAGAGGCTTAACAAACTGCTCCACCCAGGCGCCCCAGTAGTTTACTTATTAAATGGTTTATTGTGATGTTTTCAAAACAATGAATTGGTTCCTTGATATTTTATGAAAGCAATCAATTTTAAACATATTTGATGGATTTCAAGAAATTCTAATTTTTATTCTTTTGAAGTTCAGATTATCTAATCTTTAGTAAGAGGCCTTTTGCTTCTGAGTCCTTTTGACATGACCTTAGTTGTTTTTGATAGCTTCTTTGCTACCCGGTATGCGAAGAATTTCTAGGCCCTTCTGTACATTTTCTGCTCCAGACTTGGAATCAGATATTTCTTAAAAAGCCCTCGTATGTTTTAGTGGAAGTTCGTATTATAAGACCACAATCTGGGTATTTTGCACTGTGAGCCTGTCTTATGGTGCTGGCACTAGAAAAATGTATTAGTGAAAGAGGGGGTGCCTGGGTGGCTCAGTCAGTTAAGTGTCCAACTCTTGATTTCGGCTCCGGTCATGATCTCAGGGTTCTGAGATTGAGCCCTACATTGGGCTGTGTGCTGTGTGGAACCTGCTTAGGATTCTCTTTCTCCCTTTCTGCTCCTTTCCCCTCCTTGTGTGCAAATTCTGTCTCTCTCTCTCAAAATAAATAAACGAGGGGCGTGTGGGTGGCTCAGTTGGTTGAGCGTCTGACTTCATCTCAGGTCATAATCTCATGGTTCTTGTGTTCAAGCCCCGCGTCGGGCTCTGTGCTGGCTGGTAGCTCAGAGCCTGGAGCCTGCTTCTTATTCTGTGTCTCTTTCTCTCTCTGCCCTTCCCCTGTTCACACTCTGTCTTTCTATGTCTCTCAAAAATAAATAAATGTAAAAAGAATTAAAAAAATAAACTAAGAAAACAAAAAAAAATAAAAAAGAAAGAAAGAAAGAGAAACAAGAATTGAAATATATGAAGCCAGAAGCTGATCTCTGGAGAATTCTTCCAATGTGTAAGATTTGTAAGTCAGGATTTGGTTTTCATTGATACTTAGACAAAATAGAAGTTCTGTATTCACGAATATACTTGATAACATAGCATTACGAATTAAAATGCATTAAACTTTCCCCTACGTTTTTTTGGTGGGAATCATGTGAAAGAGAATTCTTTAGAATTTCTGTGTTCATAGGTCACACATGTAAACATTACATTTTTACAACTGTGTGAAGCTATATGGGTTTATACATTCCAACTGTCATAATAACAATTTAGATAACATGTTAGAAGAAAGACAATTATTTTTCTATCCTTACTACAGAAAACAATACATAGTTGTTGACATATGAAAGGTATGCTGCCAAAAATGAAGGAAAAGATTTTAGAGGTATATCAGTCAGTTAATACAAATATGTTGTTTTTGGATTTTGTGGTTTATAGTTGTCAGCTTAAAAAAATATGTATTATCTTTGAGAGAGAAAGAGGGTGTGCACAAGTGGGGGAGGGGCAAAACCAGAGGAGGACAGAATCTAAAGCAGGCTTTGCACTGACAGCAGCCAGGCCTGTGTGGGGTTCGAACTCACTCATGAACTGTGAGATCATGACCTGAGCTGAAGTCCAATCCTTAACTGACTGAGCCACCCAGGTGTCCCTGTAGTTGTCAACTTTTTAACATTTGTAATTTGTTACATTCCTTTTCTTCTAAAAGTATTCATTTTTAAAAAATTCTTTTTGCACCTACTTTTGGATTTAGAATCCTGTTTTATTTTTCTTGAAGAGAGCCTTCCAAATTGTATAAGCTTCAGGCCCGAGGATGTGCTCCTGCACAGAGGCCTAAATCTTGGCATCTCAACCTTTTCTCCCAGTGATCTTTGCTTGTATCTGCAGCCTTATCCTTTTTCCTGCTGCTCCTCACTGTCG